>CATIWQ010180361.1:0-70550 GCA_949673415.1 Euphorbia schlechtendalii | reverse complement strand
ACCAACCTATGACCGAACAAAAATGGGTTCGTCACTCTTTTTCACATACACCGGGAAAAAAGGTTACGATAGCAAGCCCCTACCCGTCCGGAGAGCCTCCAGGATAAGGGGGCGGCGGTCAACCATCCACTCTCGAGATTTTCCTCTTTAAAAAGTTCCCATCTTCTGAAACAGCAACATAAACTCGAGGACCCATCCCTCGATAAATGTAAATCGCATGTTCATAAATTTTTCCAATCCAAATAGCGAAAAATACTCTTCTAATTCTGCATGAATCCTAGCATCAATAGCAAAAGTAGGATCGTAGAAAAGTGTACCTTGGAAATCAGAGTTCTTCATTCTCAAGTATCATTCAACTTCTTCTTCACTATAAATTAGAAAAGGGCATTCTTACTTGTTTTGTTGGTTAACCAATTTGTTCTTCCCCTTAGTCACTGCTGATTTCTTGGGAGCCATTGAATTCAACAGTTTGAAAGAAGGATTTGTGTTTTATTTGGAAAAATGGAGAAAACTTGTATGCAAGAGATTGTAGTTGTGTAAAAGAGTAATTGATTTGTGAAAATCACTTAGGAAAGTAGTTATGTATATATATATGGGAAATTGGGTAACTATGGCTTTTTCAATAGATATATACAATTATAATCACTAGAAAATAGAGCCGTTACAACAATAACTGCTGTAAAATAGAAACAGTCGGGGATCATGAAAGAGAGTCGTGATCATGACTTTCTCCATACATAAACACAAAGTTTTGGCAACTTAATTTCTTTTATTTTTAAACCACACTAACTTAAAATACACACATACAATAAAAATAAACTACTATATAATACTATATACATATACATATATATATATATATATATATATATATATATATATATATATATATATATATATATATATATATTGGAAAACATAAGAGGTTTAAAGAATCAATTGAGTTTTTCGACCCCTTGACTTCATATTCATGGATGAAATCTAACTTATCAACTTCATGGCTGCAACCATCAATCAAGTCAAGTTTCATGCATATATGTTCATCCATTGGATATTTATTAGCCTTATCCATGTTAAATTCAACAATATCGTCACCTATCCTTAACTTAATTTTGCCTTTCGACACATCTATTAATGCTTTGCCAGTATGCATAAAAAGTCTTCTTAAGATTATAGGAACATTTTTCATCATATGCAAAATCAATCACAACAAAGTCTGTTGGGAAAAAAAATTTATCCATTTTATCTAGGACATCTTCAATTATGCCATAAGGATGTTTAATAGACTGGTCGGCTAGTTGCAAGACAATATTTGTCCTTTTAACTTCATCTTCAAGCTTCAACTCTTTGAAGATCAATAAAGGCATAAGATTTAGACTAGCCCTAAGATCACATAAACATTTTGGAAAGGAAATGTTTCCAAGTTTACATGGTATTGTGACACTTCCTGTATCTTTAAGTTTACTGGGTAGTGTAGCTGTTATTATTTTGCTACAATCTTCAGTTAAAGATACTATTGATATTCCTTCTAAACTACGCTTACGAGATAAAAGTTCTTTAATAAACTTACCATAGTTTTGAATATGTGTAATGGCTTCAATGAATGAAAGATTGACTTCCAAACCATTAAGTTTGTTGATGAACTCGATGAATTGCATATCCTCATTCTTCTTCTTCATTCTTCATGGAAATGGTGGTTGAGGGGGATTCACCTTTTCAGATTTAGGTTGTCCATCGTCTCCTGCTTTATCATTTGATTTACTCGGATAATCATCCGGCACTTTATCAACATCATTAGCAAGCATAACCGAAGGATTTGGGTTAATTTACCACTACGAAGGACTATAGCATGTACATTTTTCTTAGGATTTCCTTTTGTGTTACCAGGTAGATGGCCTTTTCCTCTAGATGGAATAGCACTGCTAATTGTCCAACTTGTATCTCCAAATTATGAATAGAAGATGATCGATTCTTAAACATTTGATCCATCTTATTCTCTAACTTTTTGTAACATTACTCAGACTCTGATTGCTTATTGCAAACTCCTTCAAGAAACTTGTCTATCTTACTTGTTAATTGCCCTATTCTATCAGTACTTTGATAATTCTTTTATTGATTATCACCATACTTCCAATTAGAACTCTTATAATTATTTCAATTATTGCCATAAGAATTCCCTTGACTTTAACCATAACTAATTGCTCCCCTACACATGGGTTAAAGTTACACTTAAAAGTAGTGTGTCCAATTTGGCCACAATTTTCACATGTCAAAGGGTTATTCTTACTTATATGCATATTATCTATCTTATGAGATAATGCAGATATTTACGCTTGCATAACAAAATTAGGGTATAATTCATTTACCTTTTTAACTAAACTAGAAGATGTAGATGCATCATGAAAATGAGTAGGATTAGTAATACTTACTTATGCTCTCTACATTGGCCACATACTATTGTTATTTGCCATATCTTCCAAAAGATCAAAGGCTTCTTGACTAGTTTTCTTTATAAGAGATCCCACAGCCATAGCATCAATCGCTCTTCTTGTTGCATGATTTATTCCATTGTAGAAAGTTTGCAGAATCACATTCTGGGGTAAACCATGATGTAGACAAACTTGCTGAAGTTCCTTATAACGTTCCTAGGCTTCTATAAGAATTCACTATCCTTTTCAGTAAAGGAAGTGATTTCTTTAATGAGACTTGCGGTTTTGGCTAAAGGGAAATATTTAGTTAGAAAGGCTTGGGCTAATTGATTCTAAGTGGTGATTGAATTTGGGGGTAATGAATTCAACCAAACTTTCACTTTGTCACGCAGCATAAATGGAAATAAGAGAAGTTTAACTGCTTCTTCAGGAACATTGTTCATTTTGAAAGTATCACAGACTTCTAGAAACTTTGCAATGTGATCATTCGGATTTTCATTGGGTAGACCATAATATTGCACATTATTGCTAATCATTTGAAGTAATGCTGGCTTGATTTCAAACTGATTTGCATTTATTGGTGGTCTAGCAATTCCCTAATTATTACCATTGATGGTCGGAACGATATAATCCATAGCCTTGGTTGAGGTTGATCCACATTTTGTTGTTCTACTTCAGCCATCCTTCTTCTTTGTCTCTTATTTCTCCATTTCCTTATCCTACCAAATCGTTCTATTTCTTATTCGAAAGACGCCAAACTTTCTCCCAAACTACGCGTACTTGGCATGCCCATTCTAGAAAGAAAACTCAATGAATAAGCAAGAAAAATATGTTAATAACAAAATAAAAATATTTAAAACCAAAAGCAAAATTTAAAATAAAAATAACTAAATCTATTGATAACTAATATAAATATAATTACCCGTTCTCCGGTAATTCAATCTCTAGAACGCACTTGCCTTCCCCAGCAATGGCGCCAAAAACTTGATCGCAAGATTTTAACTATGCTCATTCCGATAGGCATATATTCGGTAATGGCACCAAAAACCTTGTTCCCCACTTTTCTACAGATAAGATAAAAGTTAAAAATATGAACAAGTGTTGTCAATATCGCTTATCAAATAGAAAAATGGTGACTACTGCAAGTATATAGTTTCGATGTAGTTTTAAAGGATATCGATCCCACAGGGAAGGAATTCAGTTCTAAAGACCAACTAGAGTTACGGAGTAAATGAAAGTAGATAATTTGATTGGAGGGTTTTGATGATAGACTGATGAATAGATAGATGTATGAACAGACCAGAGAAAATGTAAACTATATGGATGTTTCCTAAGAATGAGTTTAGTAGATAAAAATATGAAAAATCATCAAGAATACTTTGTACACTAGATAACTTCAACAAATACGGTTCTAGACGCCCAAATATTCAATAATTCACCACAGAGCAACATATTAGATGACTTTTCAAAATATAGGGTAAACGAATTATGACACTTATAAGAACCTGGATAACTATAATACTATGCTAATATGGGTCACTCTCACATAGCCATATTTAGAAAGTTACTATTCCAAAAAAGTTGGCTCACTAAACAATGTTATAATTACAGATTCAGTGATTATACACAATCTTGTTAACCCGGAAATCACCCTTAAAGTTAACTTGAAAGCATATAACTTGATTAATATAAATGACGTAAGATGAAATACTCGTTGTAACACATAGACATATCATAAATTTCAAAAAAGAAAGTATAAGTAGAAAACAAAGTAAAGTTATAAGGTATGCAAGTGAAAACTAAAGTTGATCAAACTGTATCCACTCTTTAATGGGAGTTGTCTATTCCTACAATTCCTGCATCTACTTTGAATTCTATCTCGACTCATACAAAACATCCACTAGGATGCTATTCTTTATGAATATCAAATAAAAGAATGTTGAAGAATGAAAAATTTTATTGATAAGTGCTTTGAAATTACACTCATACAATAAACACTCAAATTTGTGTAGAAATATAGTGATTGAAATAAGAATCGAATCACTTATACATTTTTCTCACTAAGACTTTGAACATAGTGAAATCTATACTATTTTCACTCTAATGTGTATCACACATACCACTATTCATTGCCCATACTCTATCCTTCAAAAATGGTGTTATTTGAAACCTATTTATAGAGTGCGAAGGGTTGCGTCTATCCAAACGAAGAGTCACGCCCATTTGGCGATGGGTTGCATCACTTCAATATGATTGGATACAAAGATTCATCCTCATCCATAATAGAAAGGCACATTTTTATGATTGGTTGACTTCCAAAAGGTATCTTTTTGTTGGTAGTTGATGGCGGTTGATCGTTATTATCTAATGATTGGTAGTTGAAAAGAGATAACCAATAACCATCACAAGTCACGACCGTGAATCACATGTCGTAGTTATGATTAATGATTTGTAACTTTCTATTTATGAAGAGTAACAAGTCACGATTGCGAATGGGTGTCACGATCTTGACATGTCTTTTTCCTCATGTTTCTTTTTCGCAACTTTGCCAATCTTTGACAACTCCGATCCTAAGCCAAATCCTTGTGTTCTATGCATCTTTTTGCACTTTTTTTCACTCTTTTTACATAGAATTCCATCTTTGATCATTTTACTCCAAAGATTCACGTAGTTTCTGCATTTGCATAAAAAACAACTATATACCACGTGAAATCTTTTATATAAAGTATAAAATGGAACAAAACCATATCGTTTTATGATTGAAAATGTCATGATAATAAGTGTAATCATACACTTATCACACCCCACACTTAACTTTTGCCTTGTCCTCAAGGTAAACACAACATAATTGTATAAAATAGTATTCAAGTTCGTACCTCATTTGGCGAAAGACAATCGTAGTGAGTTCTACATTCCCACGTTGCATAAAGTTCAAGTAAAAGTTTGAAATTTCCCACAAATTAGTTATGTGCAATTTATATAGCCCAGTTGCATACCTTTGCTCTTAATGGAAGGTCAACCGAATTGTGCCTTCATATAAGTGTTATATTCTTACTCGAATATTTCCTTCTCTTAAGTATAGTTCAAAGTATAAAGGACAAAGGGAGCACACTTTTGAAAGTTTAATCTCAAGGAATTTTTAGGTAACCTAGGATGCTAAACACTCCTAGTGGTTACATTATGCTCCATACCACTCTCCCCTTTTTTGTGGTTGCATTTTATGCTCCATACCACTTTCTCTCATTTTTTTTCTTTTAAGCATATGTTTTTGAAGTAAAGATTTTTACTTTGCACCCATTTTTCATTCTATTCTACTTTTTCTTTTTTCACCCATTGAGTGGTTGCAGTTTCTACTCCGTACCATTCCTCACCTTTTGCCTAACTCATTGGTTATCCTCTCTTTCTTTTGATTTTTCTCTCAATACCCTCATCCTTTATTTATCACTTTCAAAGTATTATGGCTATAGTTTCCCAACACTTTAAACACATTCAATACTAATAGGATGTATTCCAGAATTGCATATAAAACTCATAGAAAGAACATTAGTAGATATTACTCCACTTAAGACTTATCGGTAGCATTAAACTAAAACTATACAACTTATACTAATTCATGTTGCATTGAAATATATATCGAAACTTACTTGGAATGTTGCTTCGAATGTTACTCAAAACCCATCCTTACCAAATGCTAAATGTTGTGCCAGAATGCTCACACTCTCAATGTGTGGTCAAACTCGAAACAACTTGTTCAAAATATGCACTAACATTGAACTTGAAATACCTAACACTCAAAATAACCTTGGAACAATTATTAGTATAGTATAGGTATGGATAATGTATAAATAACACAAAAAACAAGAAAAGTTTTCAAATACTTAAATTTTTTAATTTTATTTAATTTTTTTGGATTAGGATTTTTTTTACAAATGCCCCCCTCACACTAAGGAACACAATGTCCTCATTGTAAGAGACTTCATTAAAATCTAAAACAAAACTAATCTAATCACACACAAATAAAATAAAATAAAAGAAAAAGAAATTGAACCCGTCTTAATCATCTGAACTTGAATCTAGAGGACTCGGCAAGATATCTAAATTCTTCATTCTAAAGTATGTATTCAACTTGCAGTTCAAGGAAATGTTGGATTTCGTTAGTTGATGAACATCTAGCTGTATGAAGGCTATGTCTAGGCATGCTTGGTTGACATCTTTAATGAACTTTCCTCTCCAAGTATCATGTGCACTCCCGGAGGCTTGTCTTGATCCACTACTTCTGATTTAAACCTCTTCAATATCTTCATCCAATTGGTTTTCTCAAGAAGTATATCCTTCAGTCGGTCTCAGATTCCTTACCCTTACCCCATACGGTGGAAACGTAAATCTTCCTTCATCTTCTTTGGCCAATCCTGCTCTTTTCATATATACTCCTCACATAAAGTTAAATTTCTCCCTTGGACTATATTAATATGGTAGTTGGTTATTTGTACCCAAAATAATCCCGCAAATCGTATTTGCACTTCCAACTCTAGCATTTTTATGTGTAGTAAGACTAGTGATGGATTCCAACTTAGACATAAAAAACTTTGGCCATAATTGCAAAACCGCGCACTCCAATATAACCAAATCTTTCATTGACACTTTTGTAGATTCATGTCGGAAGAATAAACTTTGAGAAATAAACTTGTGTAGATAAAGAAGGCTATCACTTTGAATGTTTTTGTTTGATGAGTTCTTGACATCGTATCGATCCAATCCTGTTAACTCAGTCCAAACATCCGTTAAATCATAATCTTCATCTTTCTCAATCTCCTCAAAAGTTTCTCCCAAACTAAACCACTTAATCAAATCCATTAAGGTAAACTTATATTCTTCCCCTTCAGTCCTTAATTTCCTCTTTAAAAAGTTCCCATCTTCCGTAACAGTAACCAAAAACTCGAGGACCCATCCCTCGATAAATGGAAATCACATGTTCACAAATTTTTCCAATCCAAATAGTGAAAAATACTCTTCTACTTCTGCATGAATCCTAGCATCAATAGCAAAAGTAGGATGGTAGAAAAGTGTACCTAGGAAATCAGAGTTCTTCATTCTCAAGTATCTTTCAACTTCTTCTTCACTATAAATTGGAAAAGGGCATTCATACTTGTTTTGTTGGTTGACCAATTTGTTCTTCCCCTTAGTTGCTACTGATTTCTCGGGAGCCATTGAATTCAAGAGTTTGAAAGAAGGATTTGTGTTTTATTTGGAAAAATAGACAAAACTTGTTTGCAAGAGATTGAAGTTGTGTGAAATATTAATTGATTTGTGAAAATCACTTAGGCAAGTAGTTATATGTATAGGAAATTGGGTAATTATGACTTTTTCAATGGATATATACAATTATAACCGTTAGAAAATAGAGCCGTTACAGCAATAACTACTGTAAAATCGCACCATTCAGGATCGTGAAAGACAGTCACGATCGTGACTTTCTCCATATAGAAATAGAAAGTTTTGACAACCTAATTTACTAACACGATATAGGTCACGATCGCGATATGTTAAAAATCCAAAAAAAAATTTCTTTTATTTTAAAACCACACTAACTTAAAATACACACAAACAATAAAAATAAACTACCATATAATACTATATATATATATATATTTTGGAAAATATAAGAGATTTTAAGAATCATTTGAGTTTTTCAACCCCTTGACTTCATATTCATGGATGAAATCTAACTTAACAACTTCTTCGATGCAAGCATCAATCATGTCAAGTTTCATGCATATATCTTCATCCATTGGATATTTATCAGCCTTATCCATGTTAAATTCAATAGTATCGTCACCTATCCTTAACTTAATTTTACCTTCCGACACATCTATCAATGCTTTGCCAGTATGCATAAAAGGTCTTCCTAAGATTATAGGACATTTTTCATCATATGCAAAATCTAGCACAACAAAGTCTATTGGGAAAACAAATTTATCCACTTTAACTAGAACATCTTCAATTATGCCATAATGATGTTTAATAGGCTAGTCGGCCAGTTGTAAGATCATATTTGTCCTTTTAACTTTGTCATCAAGCTTCAACTTTTTGAAGATTGATAAAGGCATAAGATCTATACTAGCCCCAAGATCACATAAACATTTTGGAAAGGAAATGTTTCCAAGTTTACACGGTATTGTGAAACTTCCTGGATCTTTAGGTTTAGTGGGTAGTGTAGCAGTTATCATTTTACTACAATCTTCAGTTAAAGATACTTTTGATATTCCTTCTAAATTATGTTTACGAGAAAAAAGTTCTTTAATAAACGTATAGTTGTTTGGAATCTGTATAATGGCTTTAATGAATGAAAGATTGATTTCCAGACCTTTAAGTTTATTAATGAATTCAATGAATTGAATATCCTCATTCTTCTTCTTAATTCTTTGTGGAAATGGTGGTTGAGGGGGATTAACCTTTTCTTATTTAGGTTGTCCATCCTCTCCTACTTTAGTATTTGATTTACTCAAATAATCATCCGGCACTTTATCAACATCATTAGCAAGCATACTCGAAGGATTTGGGTAATCTAGTAATTTACCACTATGAAGGGCTATAGCATGCACATTTTCCTTAGGATTTCCTTTTATGTTACTAGGTAAATGGCCTTTTCCTCTAGATGGAATAGCACTGCTAATTAACCAAATTGTATCTCCAAATTATGAATAGAAGATGATTGATTCTTAAACATTTGATCCATCTTATTCTTTGACTTTTTGTAACATTCCTCAGACTCTGATTGCTTATTACAAACTACTTCCAGAAACTTGTCTATATTACTTGTTAATTACCCTATTCTAACTATACTATGATAATTCTTTTGTTGATTATCACCATACTTCAAATTAGAACTCCAATAATTATTTCCATTATTACCATAAGTATTCCCTTGACTTTGAACATCACTAATTGCTCCCCTACACAAGGGTTAAGGTTACACACAAAAGTAGTGTGTCCAATTTGGCCACAATTTTAACATGTCAAAGGGTTATTCTTACTTATATGCATATTATCTATCTTATGAGATAATGCAGATATTTGCGCTTGCATAACAGAAATAGGGTCCAATTTATTGACCTTTTTAATTGAGAAGGATTAGTAATACTTACTTGTGCTCTCTCCATTGGCCACATACTATTGTTACTTACCATATCTTCCAAAAGATCAAAGGCTTCTTGACTAGTTTTCTTCATAAGAGATCCCGCAGCCATAGCATCAATCGCTCCTCTTGTTGCATGATTTATTCCATTGTATAAAGTTTGCAAAATCACATTCTAGGGTAAACCATGATGAGGAAACACTCGCTGAAGTTCCTTATAACGTTCCTAGGCTTTGTATAAGGATTCACTATCCTTTTGAGTAAAGGAATTGATTTCTTTAATGAGTTGTGTGGTTTTGGTTAAAGGGAAATATTTAGTTAGAAAGGCTTGGGTTAATTGATTCCAAGTGGTGATTGAATTTGGGGGTAATGAATTCAACCAAACTTTCGCTTTGTCACAAAGCGTAAATGGAAATAAGCAATGTTTAATTGCTTCTTCAGTTTCATTGTTCATTTTGAAAGTATAATAGACTTCTAGAAAGTTAGCAATGTGAGCATTCGAATTTTCGTTTGGTAGACCATAATATTGCACATTATTGCTAATCATTTGAAGTTGCTAGCTTGATTTCAAACTAATTTGCATTTATTAGTGGTTCAGCAATTCCCTAATTGATGGTTGGAATGACATAATCCATGAGCCTTAGTTGAGGTTGATCCACATTTTGGTGTTCTACTTCAGCCATCCTCCTTGTCTCTTATTTCTCCATTTTCTTATCCTACCAAATCATTCTATTTCTGATTTGAAAGACTCCAAACTTTCTCTCAAACTATGCGTACTTGGCATGCCCACGCTAGAAAGAAAACTCAATGAATAAGCAAGAAAAATATTTTAATAACAAAATACAAATATTTAAAACCAAAAAAAAAATAAAAATAACAATAAATAAATCTATTGATAACTAATATAAATATAATTGCCTGTTCTCTGGTAATTAGATCTCTAGAACGCACTTGTCTTCCCCGACAATGGAGCCAAAAACTTGATCGTAAGATTTTGACTATACTCGTTCCGATAGGCTTATATTCGGTAACGGTGCCAAAAACCTTGTTCCCCACTTTTCTACCGATAAGATAAAAGTTCAAAATACGAACAGGTGTTATCAATACCGCTTCTACAAGTATACAATTTCGATATAGTTTTAAAAGATATCGATCCCACAGGGATGGAATTGGGTTCTAAAGACCAACTAGAGTTACGGAGTAAATGAAAGTAGATAATTTGATTGGAGGGTTTTGATGATAGACTGATGAATATATAGATGTATGAATAGACTAGAGAAAATGTAAAATATATAGATGTTTCCTAAGAACAAGTTTAGTAGATAAAAACATGCAAAATCATCAAGAATATTTCGTACAATAGATAACTTCAAAGAATACGGTTCTAGACACCCAAATATTCAATAATTCATCGCAGAGCAACACATGAGATGAATTTTCTAAATTTAGGGTAAACGAATTATGACACTTATAAGAACCTATATAACTATAATACTATTCTTAGTACGGGTTGCTCTCACATAGCCATATTTAGAAAGTTACCATTTCAAAAATGTTAGCTCACTAAATAGCGTTATAATCACAGATCCACTGATTATACACAATCTTGTTAACCTCGAAATCACTCTTAAAGATAAGTCGAAAGAATATAACTTGATTAGTATAAATGATGCAAAATGAAATACTTGTTATGACACATAGACATATCATATATTTTGAAATAGAAAGTATAAGCAGAAAATAAAGTAAAGTTGTAAGTTATGCAACTGAAAGCAAAAGTTGATTAAACTGTATCCACTCTTTAATGGGAGTCATCAATTCCCATAATTCTTCCATTTACTTTGAATTAGGTCTCGACTCGTACATAAGCTTCGCTAAGATGCTATTCTTTTTGAATATCAAATAAAAGAATGTTGAAGAATGAAAACTTTTATTGATAAGTGCTTTGCATTACACTCATACGACAAACGCTCGAATTTGTGTAGAAATATAGTGATCGTAATAAGAATCAAATCACTTATACATTTTTCTCACTAAGACTTTGAACGTAGCGAAATCTATACTATTTTCACTCTCTAATGTGTATCACGCATACTACTATTCATTGCCCATACTCTATCCTATGAAAATGGTTTGATTTGAACCCTATTTATAGAGTGCGAAGGGTTGCATCTATCTAAACAAAGAGTCATGTCCATTTGGCAAAGGGTTGCATCACTTCAATGTGATTGAATGCAAAGATTCATCCTCATCCATAATGGAAAGGAACCTTTTTATGATCGGTTTACTTCAAAAAGGTGTCTTTTTGGTTGGTTGTTGATGGTGGTTGATCGTTATTATTTAGCGGTTGGTAGTTGAAAAGAGATAACCAATAATCGTTACAAGTCACGACCGTGAATCACATGTCGCGATTGTGAATAATGATTTGTAACTTGTTGTTTATGAAGAGTAACAAGTCATGACCGCAAATGGGTTTCCTCATGTTTCTTCTTCACAACTTCGTCAATCTATGACAACTCAGATCCTAAGAGAAATCCTTGTGTTCCATGCATCCTTTGCACCTTTTGCACTATTTTTACATAGAATTCCATCTTTGATCATTTTACTCCCAAGATTCACCTAGTTTCTGCATTTGCATAAAAAACAACTTCATACCACGTGAAATCTTTTATATAAAGTATAAAATAAAACAAAATCATATCATTTTATGATTGAAAAATGTCATGATAATAAGTGTAACTATACACTTATCATCTATGTGTCATAACGAGTATTTTGTCTTGCGTCTCTTATATTAATCAAGTTATATGCTTTCGAGTTATCTTTAAGAGTAGTTTCAGGGTTAACAAGATTGTTTATAGTCACTAGATCTGTGATTATAACATTGTTTAGTGAGCCAACATTTTTAGAGTGGTAACTTGCTAAATATGGCTATGTGAGAGCAACCCTTACAAAGCATAATATTATTGTTATCCTGGTTTTTATAAGTGTTATAATTTGTTTACCCTAGATTTAGAAAAGTCATTTCATGTGTTGCTCTACAGTGAATTATTGAATATTTGGGCATCTTAAACCGTGTTTGTTAAAGTTATCTAGTGTATGAAATATTCTTGATGATTTTTCACGTTTTTCTCTACTATACTCGCTCTTTGGGAATATCTATATAGTTTACATATTCTCTAATCTATTCATGCATCTACCTATTCATCTATCCACCATTCCAAATCCCTGAACTTATTTTACTTCTTTTATTCCGTAACTCTAGTTGATCCTTAGAACCGAATTCCTTCCCTGTGGAATCGATATCTTTTAAAACTTCATCGCAACTGTATACTTGCAGTTATCATCATTTTTCTATTTGATAAGAAATACTGATAACACCTGTTCAATTTACTTTTATATTATTAGAAGAAAAGTGGTGAACAAGTTTTTGGCACCGTTGCCGGGGATAAGCCTTTCGGAACGAGTATAGCCAAAATCTTACGAACAAGTTTTTAGCGCTGTTGCCAGGGAAGGTAAGTACATTTTGAAGATAAAAAATTTGGAGATTACAATACGTTTTTATATTATATTATATTTTATTTATATATCTGTTTCTTATTGAATTTTGTGTAATGTTTACTAACATGCATTTGGATAAGTTTTGTGGTGATTACATGATTGATAACTTAATTGATACATGCATATATGAAATTTGTCATGTTACATCTCATGAAGAGTTAACATCGGAATCCCTTGAAAATTTAGAATATTCCTCCGAAATCGAAAAATAAGTTAGAGAAGATGATCCTATACCACCTTATATAGATAAACCACCCTTAGTAGAGTTGAAGCAATTGCCTGGTCATTTGAAGTATGCATTTTTAGGAAGTAACAATACCTTACCCATTATAATTTCAAGTAAGTTATCTCAATTGCAAGAAGAAGCATTATTGGGGACAATAAGGGGTAGAATAAGGAGTATTGGTTGGCAAATTTTTGATATTAGAGGGATTAACCCTAATTTAGTGATGCATTCTATTAATTATGAGAATGATTGTAAACCTAAGATAGAAAGGCAAAGAAGATTGAATCCACACAAGAAGGAATTTGTTAAGAAGGAGACTATTAAGGTACTAGATGCAGGAATTATCTATCCAATTTCAGATAGTGAATGGGTCAGTCCTATCCAATGTGTTTTGAAAAAGTGGCGATATTACTGTAATTCAGAATGAAAAGGGTAACTTAGTCCCTACTAGGACAACAACTTGATGGAGAGTTTGCATAGATTATAGAAAATTAAATGTAGCCACTAGGAAAGACCATTTCCCTTTACCATTTATAGATCAAATTTTAGAAAGGATATCAGGTCCTGCATTTTACTATTTTCTTGATGGATTCTTTGGATATTTTCAAATTCATATTAAGCTAGATGACCAAGATAAAACCACTTTTACATGTCCATTTGGTACATTTACTTATAGAAGAATGCCTTTTGAGTTGTGCAATGCTCCAGCTACTTTTCAAAGCTTTGTTTCGGCTATTTTTAGTAAGTATGTGGAGGGTATTATGGAAGTTTTCATGGATGATTTCTCTCTATATGGAGATTCTTAAGAGAAATGTCTAGAAAATTTGGATAAAGTACTTGCTAGATGGGAGGAAACTCATTTGGTATTGAATTGGGAGAAATGTCATTTTATGGTTAATGAAGGAATAGTTTTAGGTCATAAGATAGATGAGAAGGGAATTCATGTAGATATAGCAAAAATCGAGATCATTGAGAACTTATCTCCTCCTATAAATGTTAAGGGAGTAAGATCATTTCTAGGCAATGCTGGATTTTACAGAAGGTTTATTATGGATTTTTCGATTATAGCTAAACCTTTAACTAATTTATTAGTTAAGGATGTGAAATTTTATTTCTTTGATGTTTGTTTAAAAGCCTTCAACACTTTAAAATAAGCATTAGTTTTGGCACCCATAATTGTGAAACCAAATTGGTCTCTGCCATTTGAATTGATGTGTGATGCTAGTGATGTTGTTGTTGGTTGTGTATAGGGTCAAAGGTATGAAAAGAATTTGCATGCAAGTTATTATGCGAGTCATACTTTATCTTCTGCACAATGCAATTACACCACCACTGAAAAAGAGATGTTAGCAGTCGTATATGCATGTGACAAATTTAGATCATATTTGATTGGATCTAAAGTAATAGTTTATACAAATCATACTGCTTTGAGATATTTGTTTGTTAAAAAAGATGCCAAACCTAGATTAATTAGGTGGATCCTTCTTTTGCAAGAATTTAACATTGAAATAAGGGATAAAAAGGGAAGTGAGAATACCGTAGCTGATCACTTATTTCATTTAAAAGATGATAAGGGACCTACAGGTAAAACTGGTGATATTAATGAACTTTTTGTAGATGAAAATCTTATGTCTGTAAGACATACCGTTAGTCCTTGGTATCCCAACTTTGCAAATTATTTGGTTACGCATACTTTACCCTTTGATTTAGAATCTAATGGTAAGAAGAAATTTCTTAAGGACATTATATCATATATGTGGGATGACCCTTATTTGTTTAAGGTATGTGCTGACGGTATTATTCGTAGATGTATAGATGTTACTAAATTTTCTTCAGTTTTAAGTTATTGCCATGATAGCATATATAGAGGACATTTAGGACCAACAAAAATCGCTGCTAAAGTTTTAGAGAGTGGGTTTTATTGGCCAACATTGTTCAAGGATGCTAGAGATTTTGTTCAGAATTGTGATAATTGTCAAAGAAGAGGAAATATAAGTCGAAGAGATGAGATGCCACTGAAAAACATCTTAGAAGTGGAGCTTTTTGATGTTTGGGGTATAGATTTCATGGGACCATTTCCTAACTCTAAAGGTAACAATTACATTCTGGTTGCGGTTGATTATGTTTTAAAATGAGTTGAGGTTAGCGCATATAGTAAGAATGATGCTAAAGTAGTTGCTAAGTTTCTTATGTAATTATTTAGTAGATTTGGAGTTCCTAGGACCATAATTAGTGATGGACGTTCACATTTCGTCAATAAGACTTTTTAAAGCTTGATGCATAAGTATGGAGTACATCATAAGGTTGCTACCCCATATCACCCTCAGACCAATGGTCATGTAGAAATTTCTAATTGAGAAATTAAGTGGATTCTCAAAAAGACTGTCTCGAATGCTAGGAAGGATTGGTCTACTAAGTTAAATGATGCATTATGGGCTTACAGAATAGCTTTTAAGACACCTATTGGTATGACACCCTATAAGTTGGTTTACGAAAAAGCTTGTCATTTACCAGTAGAATTAGAGCATAACGCTTTATGGCTTTGAAGAATTTGAATATGGATTTACACAAAGATGGTGAAAGAAGAAAGTTGGATTTAAATGCGTTAGAAGAACTACGTTTGTCATCATATGAAAATGCAAAGATCTATAAAGAGAAGACCAAACGATGGCACGATGCAAAACTATGGGAAAAGAATTTTAAGATTGGAGATAAAGTTCTATTATATAATTCAAGACTTCGCTTGTTCCCTGGAAAACTCAAATCTCATTGGAAGGGACCTTATGAAGTTATTCAGGTATTTGACACTAGGGCATTGGAATTGAAAGCCAAAAATGGAGTAGTGTTTCGAGCCAATGGCTAATGATGCAAACCTTATCTCAAAAATAAATTTGAATAACAAGACATTGATGTTCAATTACTATCTTCACCATAAATCATTCCAGGAATGAAAATAGTAAATATTTATTATTTATATTTAACAAGTTTGTTTTTCTAAGTTTTTCTAGGACTAAGTCTAAAAATTGAAGAAATAGAAGAATTGAAGAAGGTCACGATCGCGACTATAGATCACAGCCGTTAAATTATGTAGTAAAACCTTCTTTTCCTGTTGTGACGAAAGTCACGATCGCGATAACCTTTCACGATCGTGACACGAGAAGAATATGACCATTGCAGATCTTGATTAACACGTGACAGACGGCTGGAATTGCCATTAACTGCTAGTTTGAAGGAAAACGACTATATTGTTTATTTAGACCAATGAGAGACCTATTAGAACTCTATATAAAGGTCGAGATTGAACCCATAACTATAACAACCTTCTATAAAGCTTTCTAAAGTTCTAATTCTTTCATCTCTATTCTTCTACATTCCAAAACTTTTTGAACCTTTACTTCAAAAAACCAACATGCCTTGTGTTAAGGTAGCCACCAATAGAAGAGAAATCCCAAACTATCAACAAGAATATGGTTATCCTTTTCCCATTCGTGTGAGGAGGGGAAAAGATTCCAAGTTTTGAACAAATTGGAGATCACCGGTATGATTTTTCTTGATATGGTATTCTTGGAGACTTTAGGCCTCCATGAGTAAATGGGGATATATATCTCTGATTTAGGTTTAAGCCTGTTTGTGGGGATGCAATTTCTACAAAATCGTGATTGGATTTTGGAATGTCTAGTGACATTCGATATTGAAGATAAAAAGAAGAGGGTGATTCAATTTAGCAACCAAGGTAAACACTATACCATCACAAGAGAGATGATGAGTACTTGGTTTGGGTTTGAAGTCGAAAATTCCTCAAGCATGATGGAATCTTTTCAAGAAAATCGAGTTTGGGCATATTTAACGGGTAAGAGAGTTTTCGATCCCAAAAATTCTCCAAATAAACTTATTAAGGATGAGTGTATTCTTCTACTCCACAAATACTTTGCCACTTCAATATTTTACCGAGTAGAGACCACCAAAGTCCAAAAGAGAGATTTGTTTGTTCTTTCTTGGGCAGTGAATAAGCAAAAAGAGAAGTTTGTGGTTGGGACATGATGGAGAAGAATTCAACGAGCATGAGGTATAAGATTGGGGTGGCCGAAATTGTTACCGCTATTATATTGGGTGCGCATAAAAAAACTCCCCTATGTTCAACAATCGGGTGAGTACTTTCGATATATGGATGGGGGTTACTTGAAGAATACCAAACTTCTTCAAGAAAATGATGGTGTCTATTTTTCTACTCCTACTCCAACTGCACCAAGAAACTAATCTCGACTCATGAAGATTCTTCCGTTGGCCCATCTGATCCAACTGCCAGACATCGTGCTGGTAAGGCTCTGATGATTGAAGAAGAAGATGAAGATGAACAAGTCTGAAGATTGAAAGGAGAGTATGCAGTAAAAATTGGACAATTACCAAGCGAAACTTGGGGTAATGAAAAAAGACATGAAGATTCTAAAGAAGAGTAATAAATCGTTACTTCGAAAATTACTATCTTTCTTTAGAAAATAAATTGTCAATTTACTGCTAGTCCCCCGGATTCTCCTTCTCAATAAAAACGGTTTTACTCTTTTCTTTACTTTTCTTTTTCAAATTTTTAGAGTTTTTAGTTGTTTAGTTTAGTTTTTCGTTTTTTTTAGTTAGGTTTCACAATGAGGACATTGTGTTCTTTAGTGTTGGGGAGCATTTGTAAAAATCCCAAAAATCCAAAAAAAATCAAATAAATTAAAAAAGTTGAAGAAAGAAATTTTTTCTTGATTTTGTATTATTTATACATTATAAATACCTATACTATACTAACATATGTTCTAAGGTAATTGTGAGTGTTAGGTATTACAAGTTTGATGTTAGTGCAAATTTTGAACAAAAATTTTGTTTCTAGTTTGAGCCCACATTGAAATTGTGAGCGCTTTATAGCAAAATATTTAGCATTTGGCAAGGATGAGTGGTGAATAAAATTTAATAGGAACATTCCAAGTAAGTTTCGGTATATAATTTCAATGCAACATGAATTAGTATAAGTTGTATAGTTTTATTTTAATGCTACCGATAAGTTTTAAGTGGAGTAATATCTAGTAGTGTTCTTACTATGAGTTTTGTATGCTATTCTCAAATATGTCCTACAAGTATTGAGTGTGTTTAAAGTGTTGGGAAACTATATTCATAATACTTTTAAAGTGATAAATAAAGGATGAAGGTATTGAGAGAAAAATTAAAAGAAAGAGAGGATAACCAATGAGTTATGCAAAAGGTGAGGAACGGTATAGAGCAGAAACTGCAACCATTCAATGAGTGAAAAAAAGAGAAGAAAGCATAGCATGAAAAATGGGTACAAAGTACAAATTTGCACTCTAAAAACATATGCTTAAAAGAAAAAATGAGAGAAAGTGGTATGGTGCATAGAATGCAACGATAAAAAAAAGGGGAGAGTGGCATGGAGCATAAAATGCAACCACTAAGAGTGTTTAGCATCCTAGGTTACCTAAAATTACCGTGAGATCAATCTTTTCAAAGTGTGCTCCCTTTGTCCTTTATACTTTATACTATACTTAAGAGAAAAAAATATTCGAGCAAGCATATAACACTTATATGAAGATGCAATTAGGTTAACCCTCCATACGAGCAAAGGTATGCAACTAGACTATATAAATTGCACATTACTAATTTATGGGAAATTTAGAAAACTTTACTTGAACCTTATGCAACATGGGAATGTGGTACTCACTACAATAGTCTTTCACCAAATGCTGTACGAACTTGAATTACTATTTTATACACTTCTGTTGTGTTTACCTTGAGGACAAGGTAAAAGTTAAGTGTGGGGGTGTGATAAGTGTATAATTACTCTTATTATCTTGATACTTTTACTCATAAAATGATTTGGTTTAGAGACATTTTATACTTCATATAAAAGATTTCATGTGGTATGTAGTTATTTTTGATGAATGTGCAGAAACTAGGTGAATCTTGGGAGTGAAATGATAAAAGATGGAATTCTATGTAAAAAGAGTGAAAAAGGTGCAAAAAGATGCGTGGAAGACAAGGAATTGGCTTAGGATTGAAGTTGTCAAAGATTGACAAAGTTGCAAAGAAAAATCGTGAAGAAAAACACATGTCACGATTGCAACTTATCATCCTTCAAAAACAGAAAGTTACCAACTATTTTTCATGATCGCGACATGTATATCTCACTCTCGACTTGTGATGGTTTTTAAGAACTCTTCTCAACTACCAACCACCGGATAAGGATGATCAACCGCCATCAACCGTCAAATGAAAAGACACCTTTTGTAAGCAATCCAATCATGAAAAGGTGCCTTTCCATTGTAGATGAGGATGTAACCTTGCATCCAATCACATTGAAGTGATGCAACCCTTCGTGAATGGACACGACTCTTCGTTTGGATAGACGCAACCCTTCGCACTTTATAAATAGATACCCAAACCCAACCAATTTCATGATGTGTGTCATAGTAGATGGTTATAAACGACAAAGTATATGATACATGATAGAGAGTGAAAGTTAAATAGATTTTGTTACGTTCAAAGCGTTACTAAGAAAAATGTATAAGTGATCCGATTTTAATTTCAATCACTAGATATCTCCACTAATTCGAGCAATTGTTGTATGAGTGTAATTGCAAAGCACTTATTAATAAAAGTTTCTGTACTTCAACATTCATTTGTTGGATATTTATTAAGAATAGCATCCTAGCAGAGGTTCTATATGAGTCGAGACCAAATTCAAAGTAGACGCAGGAATTGCGGGAATTGATGACTCCCATTGAAAGAATGGATATGGTTTGATCAACATTAGCTTTCACTTGCATACCTTACAACTTTCCTTTGTTTTCTACTTATACTTTCTATTTCGAAGTTTATGATATGCCTATTTGTCATAACGAGTATTTCTTCTTGTGTCTCTCATATTAATCAAGTTATATGCTTTAGAGTTAACTTTAAGAGTAGTTTAAGGGTTAACAAGATTGTGTATAATCACTAGATCTGTGATTGTAATGCTGTTAAGTGAGCGAACATTTTTTGAGTGGTAACTTGCTAAATATGGCTATGTGAGAGAGACCCTGTACTAAGCATAGTATTATTGTTATATAGGTTTTTATAAGTGTCATAATTCATTTACCCTAGATTTAGAAAAGTCATTTCATGTGTTGCTCTACAGTGAATTCTTTAATATTTGGGCATCTAGAATCGTGTTTGTTAAAGTTATCTAGTGTATGAAATATTCTTGATGATTTTGCATGTTTTTCTCTACTATACTTGTTCTTTGGGAATATCCTTATAGTTTACATAATCTCTAATCTGTTCATGTATATGTCTATTCATCAGTCCACCATTCCAAAACCCTGAACTTATTTTACTTCTTTTGTTCGATAACTCTAGTTGATCCTTAGAACCATATTCCTTCCATGTGGGATTGATATCTTTTAAAACCACATCGCAACTATATACTTGAAGTTATCATCATTTTTCTATTTGATAAGTGGCACTGACAACACCTGTTTAATTTAGAACTTTTATATTATCAGTAGAAAAGTGGTGAACAAGTTTTTAGCGCTGTTGCCAGAGATAAGCATTTCGAAACTAGTATAGCCAAAATCTTATGAACACTAAGCCTTAAGGTTCCCAAATGGGAAGCCAAGTTTAGTTTAACCCGTAGCGGCTCTATACTTCGGGATTCTATGAGGTAACACACATTGGGTCTTTACCGGACTAAATAAAGAACTTATAGATGGGGTCTATACTGAGAATAAAAGGGAGAGCCAAACTCAATTTGGATGGACCAAATTTTGGTCACACTAATATGTCAAGAAAGAAAAAGGGAAAAAAACCAAACCAGAGTGGCATGAGTGGATCTTGTGAGAAACCTCGCAAGAGTCTGCAAGGCAAGCTTGCTAGCGCTGGCCGGCGTGCAAGCATTGCTTTGTAACGCTTGCGGGAAATCCGGCAAGCAAGCATCGGAAGCGCTGACAGCACTTGAGGAGGCCTGCTAATAAGTGTATAATTGCACTTATTATCATGATATTTTTACTTGTAAAATGATATGGGTTACAATTATTTTACACTTTATATAAAAGATTTTACATGGTATGTAGTTGTTTTTTATACAAGTGCAGAAACTAGGTGAATCTTGGGAGTAAACTGATCAAAGATGGAATTCTATGTAAAAAGAGTGAAAAAGGTGCAAAAAGATACGTGGAACACAAGGAATTGGATTAGGATCGAAGTTGTCAAAGATCGGTAAAGTTGCAAAGAAAAATCATGAAAAAAACACATGTCACAATCATGACCCCCATTCACGGTCGCAACTAGTCTTCCTACGCAAACAGAAAGTTACCAACTATTGTTCATGATCGCGACATGTATATTGCGCTCGCGACTTGTAACAGTTTTTGGTCAACTCTTCTCTACTTTCAACCGTCGGATAAGAACCATCAACTGCCATCAACTGTCACACAAAAAGACACCTTTTGGAAAAAATCCAATCACGAAAAGGTGCCAATCCATTGAAGATGAGGATGAAACCTTGCATCCAATCACATTGAAGTGATGCAACCCTTCGTGAATGGACACGACTCTTCGTTTGGATAGATACAACCCTTCATAATCTATAAATAGAGTCCCAAACCAACCAATTTCATAGATGGTGTGATATGGTTGATGCATATGAAGAATGCATGTATACATAGATAGAGAATGAAAATTGTATAGATTTCGTTACGTTCAAAGTGTTTGTGAGAAAAATGTAATAGTGATTCGATTCTTATTTCGATCATGATATTTCTCCACAAATTCAAGCGATTTTTGTATGAGTGTAATTGGAAAGAACTAATCAATAAAAGTTTCTATTCTTCAACATTCATTTATTCGATATTCACAAAGAATAGCATCCTAGCGGAGGTTCTGTACGAGTTAAGACCGAATTCAAAGTAGACGTAGGAATTGAGAGAATTGATGACTCCCATTGAAAGAATGGATACGGTTTGATCAACATTAGATTTCACTTGCATACCTTACAACTTTACTTTTTTTTCTACTTATACTTTCTATTTCGAAGCTTATGATATGCCTATTTATCATAACGAGTATTTCATCTTATGTCTCTTATATTAATCAAGTTTTATGCTTTGGAGTTAACTTTAAGAGTAGTTTCGGGGTTAACAAGATTGTGTATAATCACTAGATCTGTGATTATAACACTGTTTAGTGAGCCAACATTTTTGGAGTGGTAACTTGCTAAATATTACTATGTGAGAGCGACCCGTACTAAGCATCCTAGCTGAGGTTCTATACGAGTCGAGATTGAATTCAAAGTAGATGCAGAAATTGCGAGAATTGACGAATCCTATTAAAAGAGTGGATACGGTTTAATCAACTTTAACTTTCACTTACATACCTTACAACTTTACTTTATTTTCTTCTTATACTATCTATTTCAAAGTTTATGATATGTCTATGTGTCATAACGAGTGTTTCATCTTGCATAATTTATATTAATGAAGTTATATGCTTTCGAGTTAACTTTAAGAGTAGTTTCGGGGTTAACAAGATTGTGTATAATCACTAGATATGTGATAATAACGTCGTTTAGTGAGCCAACATTTTTGGAGTGTTAACTTGCTAAATATAGCTATGTGAGAGCGACCCGTACTAAGCATAATATTATTGTTATCTTGGTTCATAATTCGTTTACTCCAGATTTAGAAAAGTCATTTCATGTGTTGCTCTGTGGTGAATTATTGAATATTTGGGCGTATAGAACAGTGTTTGTTAAAGTTATTTAGTATCCCAAATATTTTGATGATTTTGCATGTTTTTCTCTACTATACTTGTTCTTAGGGAATATCTATATAGTTTACATCTTCTCTTATCAGTTCATGCATCTGTCTATTTATTAGTTTACCATCCAAACCTTATAATTTATCTTATTTCTTTTATTTCGTAACTCTAGTTAGTCCTTAGAACCGAATTCCTTCCTTGTGAGATCGATATCTTTTAAAACTATGTCACAATTATATACTTGCAGTTATCTTCTTTTTTCTATTTGATAAGCGGTACTTAGAACACCTGTTCATATTAAGAACTTTTATATTATTAGTAGAAAAGTAGGGAATAAGTTTTTGGCACTATTCCATAAGTCTTTCTAAATAGGTATAGCCAAAATCTTACGAATAAGTTTTTAGCATCGTTGCTGGGGAAGGCAAGTGCATTCTAGAGATAAAAAATTTGGAGATGATAGTACATTTTCTAATTATATCTATTTCTTTCTTTCTTATACTATATAATTTGTCTATTCTAACTTAGATGTGGAAAAGAATATAAAATATTCATCTTGGAGGTGATACGTCATATTATTACATCTGAATTCTCGATAAATAGAAGATTTTCTTTTATTTTGCCTATTCACGTTCGCGACCCCATTTCATGCCCTTGAATCCCTATACAAAACTTTTTGTTTCTCAATTCTCGTAAGTCACGATCGCGACATATAATCATGATCGCGACTTGTGCGAAAATTGCAGCAATTTAGCAGTTATTCAACGGTTATTCCTCCAAAATCTATCAATTAATGTGCGATTGTTCATCATTTCTCACTTTTGAAATTTGAATTTCTTACCTTTTCAATCACAATTCAGTTCCAAATCTGAAACCATCCCATTTCTTTCAAAAATTCTTTCTTTTCAAAATGGTTCTAACAAATAAATCAAATCTAGTTCCTCCCTCAAACTTACAAGAATGGTATGAGGCACCATTTTCTAATCTATTCTCATGAAGAAGGAGATCATTACGAGATAATCAAGGATGCTAAATACAAAAGTTCCTACATCATTCATAGGAACAGTTTCATCAATCTTGGGGTTTATGACAGGGTAATGCACTATCTCAGAATTCTAAACTTTGTCATTTATCTAAACATTTATCTGGGAAATAGTGTGGAAAACTATATGGAGATATTGGTAACATTGGCGTGGATGAACGATAAGAAGGACTGCTTTGTTTATCATCATCACGGAAAAGAATACAAGTTGACAAGGAAAACACTGGACAAATATATGGGATTTCCAAAGGATTGCTACACCAAGATGCTTCATGGATGGGATCCTTTAACAACATGGAACCACCTGACTGGCCAAACTAAGTTCAAACAAGCATCTACCTATAGCTGGTGGATTCGTGATCCTTGTTTGCTCGCATTGCACTTTTACTTAAGTGGTGCATTATTTGGTAAGTCAACTTTCGATCTTGTCATTCTTGAAGAATTGTTTGTGATGGAAGCAATTTGGAATGGCACACTTGTTGATGTTTTAGGGATAGTGAAGGAGACATTATGTATGTGCATAAAATCCCGGAATGACAGAATATGGGTGTTGAATGATGCCAAATCTATTGGCATAGATTGGGAGAATGCCCTATTCAACTGAAGTCTTTACTAATGAAGATGAGATTTTGGAATTAACCACGGAAGTATTCTTCGAGTATGGATTTTTGGTAAAGTGCATTGGAGAAGATATAATAATTCATGATAGGAAATCATGGGAGGAGAGAGTGGAAGCTGACTGAAAAATAGAAAGGGAAATTGCAAGGGAAGAAGAACGAAAAGAAACCAACCTCCTGGGAAAGTTGAATAAACTTACGGAGGTGCAAATCTCAATTCATAGGAAAATTGATGATATTCATATGTTGATGTTTTACGTCGAGCAAGATTTATGGGAATCTTATTATAAGATTGACCTGTTGACAGAATTGATTTCCTCCAAATAATTATTCGCTTTTCACTTAGGTTTAGGATTCTGCACAGTTTGTTGTTTATTGTTTCTTTGTTTGTTTATTTATTTGTTTAATTGTATGTTTGTTAATGTATGTTATGCATGAAAATAAATTTGAACAACAAGACATTGATGTTCAATTACTATCTTCACCATAAATCATTCCAGGTATAAAAATAGTAAATATTTATTATTTATATTTAAAATGTTTGTTTTTCTAAGTTTTTCTAGCACTAAGTCTAAAAATTGAAGAAATAGAAGAATTAAAGAAGGTCGCGACCGCGAGTATAGATCACCCCCATGACATTATGCAGTAAAACCTTCTGTTCCTATTATGAAGAAAGTCATGATCACGAAAGCCTTCGCGATCGCAACATGGGAAAAATATAACCGTTGTAGATCACAATTAATACGCGACAGATGGCTGAAACTGCTATTAACGGCTAGTTTGAAGGAAAAATTACTATATTGACTATTTAAACCAATAAGATATCCATTAGAACTCTATATAAAGGTCTAGATTAAAACAATAACCACCACAACCTTCTTCAAAGCTTTCTAAAGTTCTGATTCTTTCATCTCGATTCTTCTACATTCCAAAAATTTTTAAACCTTTACTTCAAAAACCAACATGCTTCATGTTAAGGTAGCCTCCAATAGAAGAGAAATCCCAAACTATCAACAAGAATATGATTGTCCTTTTCCCATTCGTTCATGTAAGGAGGGGAAAAGATTCCAAGTTTTGAACAAATAAGAAATCATCGGTATTATCTTTCTTGATTGTTTTCTTGGAGACTTTAGGCCACCATGAGCAAATGGGGATGTGTATCTCTGATTTGGGTTTAAGCACATTTGTGGGGGTGCGATTTCCACAAAATCGTGAATGGATTTTGGAATGTCTTGTTACATTTGATTTTGAAGATAAAAAGAAGAAGGCAATTCAATTTCACAACCAAGGTAGACATTATACCATCATAAGAGACATGATGAGTACTTGGTTTGGGTTTAAAGTTGAAAATTCATCTTTTTAAGCAAATCAAGTTTGGGAAGATTTAACGGGTAACAGAGTTTTCAATCCAAAAAATTCTCCAAACAAACTTATTAAGGATGAGTGTATTCTTCTACTCCACAAATACCTTGCCACATCACTATTTTGTCGAGTAGAGAACACCAAAGTCCAAAAGAGAGATTTGTTTGTTCTTTCTTGCGCAATAAAAAAGTAAAAAGCGGAGTTCGTGGATATAATTTGGGACATGATGAAGAGGATAAGGGTACTGAGAGAAAAATCTAAAGAAAAAGAGGATAACCAATGAGTTATGCAAAAGGTGAGGAATGGTACGGAGCAGAAACTACAACAATTCAATGAGTGAAGAAAAAAGTAGCATAGCACGAAAAATGGGTGCAAAGTACAAATCTGTACTTCAAAAACATATGCTTAAAAGAAAAAAAAAAGAGAGAAAGTAGTATGGAGCATAAAATGCAACCACTTAAAAAAGGGGAGGTATGGAGCATAAAATGCAACCTCTAAGAGTGCTTAGCATCTTAGGTTACCTAAAAATGCCTTGAGATCAATCTTTTCAAAGCGTGCCCCCTTTGTTCTTTATACTTTATACTATACTTGAGAGAAGGAAATATTCAAGTGTGCATACAACACTTATACGAAGAAGCGATACAGTTGGCCCTCCATTAATAGCAAAGGTATGTAATTGGACTATATAAATTGTACATTACTAATTTGTGGGAAATTTTGAACTTTTACTTGAAATTTATGCAACGTCGGAATGCGGTACTCACTACAATAGTCTTTCGCTAAATGAGGTATGAACTTTTACTATCTTATACTCTTCTGTTGTGTTTACCTTGAGGACAAGGCAAAAGTTAAGTGTGGGAGTCTGATAAATGTATAATTACACTTATTATCATGATATTTTTACTAATAAAATGATATGGTTTAAAGTCATTTTACATTTCATATAAAATATTTCACGTGGTATGTATTTGTTTTTTATGTAAGTGCAGAAACTAGGTGAATCTTGGGAGTAAAATGATCAAAGATGGAATTATATGTAAAAAGAGTGAAAAAGGTGCAAAAAGATGCATGGAACACAAGGAATTTGCTTAGGATCAAACTTGTTAAAATTGGCAAAGTTGCAAAGAAAAATCATGAAGGAAAACACATGCCAAGATCGTGACACCCGTTCACAGTTGCGACTTGTCATCCTTCACAAATAGGAAGTTACCAACTATTGTTCATGATCACGATATGTATATCATGCTCGCGACTTATAACGGTTTTTGGTCACTCTTCTCAACTTTCAACCATCGGATAAGAACCATCAATCGCCATCAACTATTAGAAGAAAAGACACCTTTTGGAAGTAATCCAATCAAGAAAAGGTGCCTTTCCATTGAAGATGAGGATGAAGCCTTGCATCCAATCACATTGAAGTGATTCAACCCTTCGCCAATGGACATGGCTCTTCGTTTGGATAGACGCAACCCTTCGTACACTATAAATAGAGTCCCAAACGAACAAATTTCATGGATGGTGTGATATGGTTAATGCATATGAAGAATGCGTGTATGCATAGATAGAGAGTGAAAATTGTATAGATTTCGTTACATTCAAAGTGTTAGTGAGAAAAATGTAATAGTGATTCGATTGTTATTTCGATCACGAGATTTATCCACAAATTCGATCGATTGTTGTATGAGTGTAATTGCAAAGCACTTATAATTAAAATTTTCTATTCTTCAACATTTATTTATTTGATATTCACAAAGAATAGCATCCTAGTGGAGGTTCTGTATGAGTTGAGGCTGAATTTAAAGTAGACACAGGAATTGCGGGAATTGACGACTCCCATTAAGAGAGTGGACACAGTTTGATAAACTTTAGCTTTAACTTACATACCTTACAACTTTACGTTGTTTTCTACTTATACTTTCTATTTCAAAATTTATGATATGTCGATGTGTCATAACGAGTATTTCATCTTGCATCATTTATATTATTGAAGTTATATGCTTTCGAGTTAACTTCAAGAGTAGTTTCGGGGTTAACAAGATTGTGTATAATCACTGGATTTGTGATTATAACGCTGTTTAGTGAGCCAACATTTTTGGAGTGGTAACTTGCTAAATATGGTTATGTGAGAGCGACCCGTACTAAGCATAGTATTATTGTTATCCAGGTGTTTATAAGTGTCATAATTCATTTACGCTAGATTTAGAAAAGTCATTTCATGTGTTGCTCTGCAGTGAATCATTGAATATTTAGGCATCTAGAACTATGTTTGTTAAAGTTATCTAGTGTATGACATATTCTTAATGATTTTGCATGTTTTTCTCTACTATAATTGTTCTTAGGGAATATCTATATAGTTTACATCTTCTCTAATCTGTTCTTGCATCTGTCTATTCATCAGTCTACCATCCAAACCCTATAATTTATCTTATTTCTTTTGTTTCGTAACTTTAGTTGGTCTTTTGAACCAATTTCTTTCCTTGTGAGATCGATATCTTTTAAAACTACATCACAATTGTATACTTACAGTTATCATCATTTTTCTATTTAATAAGCGGTACTGACAACACTTGTTCAAAGTGAGAACTTTAATATTATCAGTAGAAAAGTAACGATTAAGTTTTTAGTGCCATAGCCGGGGATAAGCCTTTCGAAACAAGTATAGCCAAAATCTTGTGAACACCCACAAGGTTTCTCACAAAGCCCATGCAGGCAAGGCAATCCTAAGTTATGGGCTTGCCTTGCGCGGTAGGCAACTTTGTGGGAAACCTTGCGCAGCAGCCCACATGGGCTTACAAACCTGTGTGGGATTGGTTCTTTTCACCAATCCCACATCATTTTTTGGGGGAAAATTTTGCTCCCCCTTAAGCTATAAATAGCCTACTTCTCCCCTCATTTCTACTCACTTCAGCTGAACCTTTCCTTTTGAGTTTTGACTTCATTCCTTCGCGAGTTTTTACAAGATCCTCCACTAGTTTATCCGCTTTTGCAAGAACTCTTTTGAAGGATTATTCATATTTTGGAAAGATTATTCTCAATTATATTTTTGAGTTGGTCTATGAGCGGTCTAACATCTACTTGTTAACTAACAAGTTATTCCTCTACACATGGTTTTGGTCTGTTCATGTAGACTAATCACAGTGGTTGTCCTGGTTTGGAGGCTTGTGCTAACAGAGTGATGTCTGATTATTCTAAGGGAGCACCACACTAAAAGAAAGGCACACATCAGCTAGTAATGCTCTAGTCTTAGATGCTCGATTTGTTTTATTGAGTTTATAAACCTATAAGCATTTATGGAATGTGTGAATTTAGATTATGTCAATCATGCCATGCTTAGGAGATCCTTTAGTATTAATTTTAAGTTTTGAAATTCTACCATGTAAATTCACATGTTTAATAACTGCCTTAATTAACCATCATCCTCAAACCTGAGATACTAGTTACCTTATGCGAAAGTTGCTTTACTTTGGGTCATACTCATGCATACCCTGTTATCAGGATGATACAGGTGTTTACGGGGTATAGTGATGACCATTCATTACTAAGCCGAGTAGTGAAGATGAGATCCATCATTCCTAATATAGTGATATAATAAGAGTTGTACCTCAAGGCCTCTTATGGAAGTAACAAACTCATAAACCTATGATCATAGTATGAGATTGATAAAATGAGCTTCTAGTCAATCTCAATACATAAAGGTAATTGGTGTTTTTCGTGAACAAGTATAACTTCGGGATATCTATGGCTATTACATGAGCTAACACTTTATGTGAGTTTAGTACGCCAGATGGTACTTAACTTGATGAAAGGAGCGTATTGTATTGGTTACTACTGCAGAACCTAATCAAGTGAAAATCATGTGACATATTGAGTATTGAGGGATCATATGACTTTGTTCAAAAGTCCATTTGATCGTCTAGAGTTAGTAGGTTCCATATTGGTCTGGAACACTGAGCCTAGAAGTTCCAGATGGGAAACCAAGAAAATAAAGAACTTATAGATGGGGTCTATATCGAGAATAAAGGGGGTAGTCAATTTCATTTGGATGGACCATCAAATATCAGGCCAATTAAACATTTTGAAAGAGAGACTAGGGAAAATGTGCGATATGTGAAGCAATGGATTTTTCTTGTTGCAAGTGGGCCTCTCGAACACGGGTTGTTTGCAAAAAGAGTGTTTGCATGGATGCAAGCATGCGTGATAAATGTATAATTACACTTATTATCATTATAATTTTACACACAAAACACCATATTTGAAGTCATTTTTATACTTCATATAAAATATTTCACGTGGTATGTAGTTGTTTTTGATGCAAAAGCAGATACTAGGTAAATCTTGGGAGTAAAATGATCTAAAGTGGAATTCTATGAAAAAAGAGTGAAAAAGGTGCAAAAAGATACGTGGAACTCAAAGATTTGGCTTAGGATCGAAGCTGTCAAAGATCTTTGAAGTTGCAAGGAGAATTTTAAAGAAAATGCATTTCACGGTCGTGACTTATTCTTTTTTAGAACAGAAGTCTACCAATCAAAGATTCACGTTTGCGACATGTATATCACAGTCAGGACTTGGGCGGTTTGCTAGTTTAATCTTCTTAACTACCAACCACCGAATAAGAATGATCAACCGCCATCAACTACCAATAAATAGACACCTATCAGAAATCAACCAATCATGAAAAGGTGCCTATCCATTGTGTATTAGATTGAAGCTTCTCAACCAATAACAATGAAGTGATGCAATCATTCACCAATGGATATAACTCTTTGTATGGATAGACGCAACCCATTGAACTCTATAAATAGGAATCCAAACCTTAAAATTTTGTGCAGGGAGATAGAGGGAAAATATTAGGGTGCATGAGAGAAATATAGTGTGTGTATAGATAGAGAATTCGCTACGTTTATAAGTGTTAGAGAGAAAATGTTTAAGTGATTCGAATCCTTGTTTCGATCACTAGATTTCTCTATATTCTTAAGCGATTATTGTATAAGTGTACTTGTAAATCACTTATCAATAAAAATTTTTTTTCTTCAATATTCGTTTGTTCGATATTCGCAAAGAATAACATCCTAGCGGAAGTTCTGTACGGGCCATGACCAAATTCAAAGCAAACATAGGAATTGCAGGAATTCACAACTCCCATTAAAGAGTGGATACAGTTTAATCAACTTTAGCTTTCACTTGCATACCTTACAACTTTTCTTTGCTTTCTACTTATACTTTATATTTCGAAGTTTATGATATGCCTATGTGTCATAATGCGTATTTCGTGTTAAGTCTTTTATGTTAATAAAGTTATATGCGTTGGAGTTAATTTTAAGAGTAATTTCGGAGTTAACAATATCGTGTATAATCACTAGATCTGTGATATAATGCTATTTAGTGAGCCAAAATTTTTGGAATGGTAACTTGCTAAATATGGCTAGAGCAAATCGTTCTAAGCATAGTATTGACGTTGTCCAGGTTTATATAATTGTCTTAATTAGTTTGTGCTTGGTTTAGAAAAGTCATTTCATGTGTTGCTCTGCGGTGAATAATTTAACATTTGGGTATTTAGAACCAAGTCTATTAAATTAGTTTAGTGAATAGTAACATATTTGTTGAACTTGCATGCTTTCTCTGCCATCCTTATTTCGTAGGGAAAATCTATATGTTTAGGTTCTCTAATCATTCATGCTTATATTTACTAATTTTTCATTCTAATCCTTCTTTCCTAACCTTTGCTTTTATATGTTTTATTTTCTTTATTTTATCTTCCTTTTCAATCTTTAGAACTAATCCTTCCCTATGGGATCGATATCTTTTAAAACTACATCGCAACTGTATACTTGCAGTTACATCATTTTTCTATTTGACAAGAGGTACTAACAACACCTGTGCTTTTTCATGAACAAGTTTTTAGCACCATTGATATATAGCTGAATCTTGTGAACAAACTATTAAACTTATCAGTAGAAAAGTGGCGAACAAGTTTTTGACACCGTTGCCGGGGAAGGCAAGTGCGTTGTAGAAATCGAATTGTCCGAGGAAGGCAAGTGCATTTTAGAGATAGAAATTTCAAGGGACGATAATTGTGTCTTAGAGATTTAATTTTGGAAAATTATATTTTATATGTTATTTAGATTTATTTTCTTTTATATTATTATTATTATTTATATTATCTTATTATTAACATATTTTTCTTGCTTATTCATTGAGTTTTCTCTCTAGCGTGTGCATGCCAAGTACGCGTAGTTCGGGAGAAAGTTTGACGTCTTTCGAATCAGAAATAGAACAATTTGGTTGAACAAGAGAATATAAGAGATAAAAAGAAGTATGGCTAACAATCAAGACCATGTTGTAAACCTAAACCCAAATCCAAATCCAAACCAAGATCAACCTGAACCAAGGCTTATGGATATTGTTATTTCGACCATCAATGGTAACAATCAAGGAATTGCTAGACCACCGATTGATGCGAATCATTTTGAAATAAAACCTGCATTACTTCAAATGATTAACAACAATGTGCAATATTATGGTCTACCCAACGAAAATCCGAATTCTCACATTGCAAACTTTTTAGAAGTCTGTGATACTTTCAAAATGCCCAATGTTCCTGAAGAAGCAGCTAAACTTCGCTTATTCCCATTTACACTCCGTGATAAAGTGAAAGTTTGGTTGAATTCATTACCCCCAAATTCAATCACTACCTAGAACCAATTAGCCCATGCCTTTCTGACTAAATATTTCCCTTTAGCAAAAACCGCAAGACTCATTAAAGAAATCACTTCTTTTACCCAAAAAGATAGTGAATTCTTATACGAAGCCTGGGAGCGTTATAAGGAACTTCAGCGAGTTTGTCCTCATCATGGTTTACCTCAAAATGTTATTCTACAAACTTTCTACAATGGAATAAATCAGGCAACGAGAGGAACAATTGATGCCATGGCTGTGGGATCTCTTATGAAGAAAACTAGTCAAGAAGCTTTTGAACTTTTGGAGGATATGGCAAGAAACAATAGTATGTGGCCAGTGAAAAGAGCACAAGTTAGTATTACTAATCTTACTCATTCACATGCTGCATCTACATCTTCTAGTTCAGTTAAAAAGGTCAATGAATTAGATTCTATTTCTATTATCCAAGCACAAATATCTACTTTATCTAAAAAGATAGATAATATGCATGTAAGTAAAAATAACCCTTTGACATGTGAAAATTGGGTTCAAATTGGACATATAGCTTTTGAGTGTAACTTTAACCCATGTGTAGGGAAGCAATTAAGTTATGTTCAAAGTCAAGGGAATTCTTATAACAATAATGGCAATAACTATAGAAATTCTAATTGGAAGTATGGTGACAATCAACAAAAGAATTACAAGAGTACTAATAGAATAGGGTAGTTAACAAGTAAGATAGACAAATTTCTAGAGGGAGTTTGCAATATCCAATTAGAGTCGGAAGAATGTTATAAAAAGCTAGAGAATAAGATGGATCAAATGTTTAAAAATCAATCATCTTCAATTCATAACTTGGAGATACAAGTTGGTCAATTAGTGAGTGCTATTCCATCTAGAGGAAAAGGCCATTTACCTAGTAACATAGAAGAAATTCTTAAGGAAAATATGCATGCTATAGCCCTTCGTAGTGGTAAATTACTAGATGAACCAAATCCTTCGGGTATGCTTGCTAATGATGTTGTTGAAGTGCAGATGAATATCCGAGTAAATATGATAACAGTGCAGGAGTGGATGAAAAACCTAAATCTGGAAAGGTTAATCCCCCTCAACCACCAGTTCCACAAAGAATGAAGAAGAAGAACGAAGATAAGCAATTCATCGAATTCATTAACAAACTCAAAGGTCTGGAAATAAATCTTTCATTCAATGAAGCCATAACTAAAATTCCTAACTACGGTAAGTTTATCAAAGTACTTTTATCTCGAAAGCGTATTTTAGAAGGAATATCAAAAGTATCTTTAACTGAAGATTGTAGTAAAATAATAATTGCTACAATGCTAACTAAACTAAAAGATCCAAGAAGTTTCACAATTCCATGTGAACTTGGAAACATTTCTTTTCCAAAATATTTATGTGATCTTAGGGCTAGTATAAATCTTATGCCTTTATGAATCTTCAAGGAGTTAAAACATGATGATGAATTTAAAGGACAAATATGGTCTTGCAATTAAAAAACCAGTCTATTAAACGTCCTTATGGTATAATAAAAGATATCCTAGTTAAAGTGGATAACTGACTTTGTTGTGCTAGATTTTGCATATGATGAAGTTTCGTATAATCTTAGGAAGACCTTTTATGCACACTGGCAAAGCATTGATCGATGTTTCGGAAGGTAAAATTAAGTTAAGGATAGGAGATGATACTATTGAATTTAACATGGGTAAAGCTGATAAATATCCTATGGATGAAGATATTCGTAAGAAACTTGATTTGATTGATGCTTGCATTGAAGAAGTTGTTAAGCTAGATTTCATTCATGAAAATGAAGTCCAGGGGTTGAAAAACTCCTTCGATCCTTAAACCTCTTATATTTTCACATACATACATACATACATACATACATACATACATACATACATACATACATACATACATATATATATATATATATATAGTACTTTAAAGTAGATTTTCATTATTTTTTGTATATTTTTAAGTTAGTGTGTTTTCAAAAATAAAGAAAAGAACAAAAACTTTTAGATTTTTCCATTTCACGACCGCGACATGTATCGCACTCATGATTAGTTTGATCTGAACTTTCTATTTTTGAGTAAGAGAAAGTCACGATCGCGACTTACTCTCACGATCACGACCTGTGCAATCTGCACAGCAGTTATTGCTGTAATAGCTATATTCTAACGGTTATATTTAGAATATATCCATTGGAAAGGCGATGATTATCCTATTTTCCCTATAAATAACCTCTTTTGCTATTTTGTTTTCACAAAAACTCTTATTCTTAATCACAATCCTTTGCAAAATCAACTTTTCTCTATTTTTCAAATCAAACACTATTCTTTCTTTCTTGATTTAAATGGCTCCTAAGAAAAATACAACAACCAAAGGAAAGAACAAGTTAGTCAACCAATAAAGTAGGTATGGATGTCCCTTTCCGATCTATAGTGATGAAGAAGTGTAAAGATACTTGAGAATCAAGAACTTCGATTTTCATGATACGCTTTTCTACGATCCTACTTTTGCTATTGATGTTGGAATTCACGCGAAAGTAGAGGAGTATTTCTCACTGTTTGGATTGGAGAAGTTCATGAATAAGTGATTTCCATTTAACGAGGGATGGGTCCTCGAATTCTTGGTTACTGTTGCTGATGATGGAAATGTCTTGAAGAAGAAATTCAGACATGAAAGAGAAGAATATAAGTTTACAATGATGGATTTAATAAAGTGGTTTGGCTTCGGAGAGAATTTTGATGATATTGAGAAAGATGAAAATTACGAGTTGACAGACATTTGGATAGAATTAACAGGGTTAGATCGGTATGATGTCAAGAATTCGTCAAACAAGAACATCTCAAGTAAAAGCCTTCTCTACCTTCACAAGTTTATTTCTCAAAGTCATTTCTTTCGACATGAAACAACTAAAGTGTTAATGAAAGACTTGGAAATATTAGAGTGCGCAGTTCTGCAATTTTAACAAAAGTTTCCGATGTATATTTTAGAATCCATCACTAGTCTGACTACATATAAAAAGGCTAGAGTTGGAGGCGCAAACATGATTTGTGGGATAATTTTGGGAGCAAAAAATCAATTACCTTACCAATATAATCCAACGGAGAAATTTAATTTTATGGGAGGAGTTTATATGAAGAGGGTAGGATTAGTAAAAGAAGAATTAGGAAACTTTATGTTCCTACCATATGAAGTAAGGATAAGAAAGCTTTAACCAACGCAAGAATCTATTACTCAAGAAAACCAACCAGATGAAGAAGATGATGAGTAAGTTCAATTCGAGAGTGGTAATTCAAGATAAGCCTCGGGAAGTACTAGCAATACTTGGAGAGGAAAATTTATAAGCGATGTAGATCAAGCATGCCTAGACATTGCCTCCATACAGGAAGATGTTCGTCAACTGACAAAATAAAACATTTCATTAAACCGGAAGTTAAATACATACTTCAGAATGCAAAACTTGTAAATCTCTCCAAGTCCACTTGATTCAAGTTCTGAGGAGTAAAACGGGTTCAATTTCTTTCCTTTATTTTATTTTATTTTAGAAGTGTGTTTAAAAATTTGATTTTTATAATGTCTCACAATGAGCATTTGTAAAAATCTCGTAAAATCCAAAAAAATTGAATAAAAATAAAAAAAATCAAAGAATTTGAAAATTTTTCTTGATATTTTTGTTAATCATATACAATATAACTTCTTGTACTTTACTAAAATTTGTCCAAGGTTATTATGAGTGTTAGGTGTTTACAAGTTTGATGTTAGTGCACAACATTTATCAATATGGCAAGGATGAGTGGTGAGTAACATTCGAGAGCAACATTCCAAGTAAGTTTGGATATATATTTCTGTGCAACATGAATTAGTATAAGTTATATAGTTTTAGTTTAATGCTTCCAATAAGTTTAAGTGGAGTAATATCTAATGGTATTCTTACTATGAATTTTATATGCAATCCTCGAATAAGTCCTATAAGTATTAAGTGTGTTTAAAGTGTTAGGAAACTATAGCCATAATACTTTGAAATTGATCAATAAAGGATGAGGGTATTAAAGAAATATCAAAAGAAAGAGAGGATAACCAATGAGCTATGCAAAAGGTGAGGAATGGTACGGAGCAGAAACTACAACCATTCATTGAGTGAAAAAAAAGAAAAGAAAGCATAACACGAAAAATGGGTGCAAAGTACAAACTACTTCAAAAAGATATGCTTAAAAGAAAAAAAATGAGAGAGTGGTATGGAGCATAAAATGCAACCACTGAAAAAAGGGGAGAGTGATATGAAGCATAAAATGCAACCACTGAGAGTGTTTTAGCATCCTAGGTTACCTAAAAATGCCTTGAGAGAAATTAATCAAAGTGTGCTTTCTATGTTCTGTATACTTTATACTATGCTTAAGAGATGGTAATATTCAAGTATGCATATAAAACTTATATGAAGATGTGATTTGGTTCACTCTCCATTAAGAACAAAGGTATGCAACTAAACTATATAAATTGCACATTACTAATTTGTGGGAAATTTTTAACTTCCACTTGAAATCCTTTGCAACGTGGAATATGGTACACACTACAATAGTCTTTTGCTAAATGAGGTACGAACTTGTTTACCAATTTATACACTTCTATTGAATTTACCTTAAAGTCATTTTTATACTTCATATAAAAGATTTCACGTGGTATGTAGTTGTTTTTTATGCAAATGCAAATACTAGGTATATCTTGGGAGTAAAATGATCTAAAGTGGAATTCTAGGAAGAAAGAGTGAAAAAGGTACAAAAAGATGCGTGGAACTCAAAGATTTGGCTTAGGATCGAAGTTGTCAAAGATTGGTGAAGTTGCAAGGGCAATTCTAAAGAAAATGCATTTCATGGTCGTGATAATTATTTGCGTTCGCAACTTATTCTTCTTTAGAAGAGAAGTTTGCCAATCAGAGATTCACGTTCGTGACATGTATATCAAGGTCACGATTTGGACGATTTTCTAGTTTAATCTTCTTAACTACCAAACACCAGATAAGAATGATCAACCGCCATTAACTACCAATGAATAGACACCTATCAGAAATCAACCAATCATGAAAAGATGCCTATCCATTATGGATTAGATTGAAGCTTCTTAACCAATCACAATGAAGTGATGCAATCATTCACCAATGGACACAACTCTTCGTATGGATAGATGCAACCCTTTGAACTCTATAAATAGGGCTCCAAACATTACAATTTCGTGTAGGGAGAGAGAAGTATTGTGTGTGTATAGATAGAGAATTCGCTACGTTCATAAGTGTTAGTGATAAAATGTTTAAATGATTCGAATCCTTGTTTCGATCACTAGATTTCTCTATATTCTCGAGTGATTGTCATATAAGTGTACTTGCAAATCACTTATCAATAAAAGTTTTCATTCTTTAATATTCGTTTATTTGATATTCGCAAAGAATAGCATCCTAGCGAAGGTTCTGTACAGGTCGAGATCGAATTCAAAGCAAACGTAGGAATTGTTGGAATTGATGACTCCCATTAAAGAGTAGATACAGTTTGGTCAACTTTAGCTTTCACTTGCATACATTACAACTTTGCTTTGCTTTCTACTTATACTTTCTATGTCGAAGTTTATGATATTTTAATGTGTCATAATGCGTATTTCGTGTTAAGTCTTTTATTTTAATCAAGTTATGTGCATTGGAGTTAATTTTAATCGTAATTTTGGGGTTAACAATATCATGTATAATCACTAGATCTGTGATATAACGCTATTTAGTATGCCAACATTTTTGGAATGGTAACTTGCTAAATATGGCTATGTGAGAGCGACCCGTACTAAGCATAGTATTGACGTTGTCCAGGTTTATGTAATTGTCTAATTCGTTTAAGCTAGGTTTAGAAAAGTCATTTCATGTGTTACTCTGCGGCGAATAATTGAACATCTGAGCATTTAGAACCGAGTCTGTTAGATTAGTTTAGTGAATCATAACATCTTTGTTGAACTTGCATGCTTTCTCTGCCATCCTTATTTCATAGGGAAAATTTATATATTTAGGTTCTCTAATCTTTCATACCTATATTTACTCATTTTTCATTCTAATCCTTCTTTCCTAACCTTTACTTTGATATATTTTATTTTCTTTATTTTATCTTTCTTTTCGATCTTTAGAACTAGTCCTTCCCTGTGGGATTGATATCTTTTCAAACTACATCGTAACTGTATACTTGCAGTTATCATCATTTTTCTATTTGATAAGAGGTACTGACAACACCTATACTTTTTCGTGAATAAGTTTTTGGCACCATTGATATATAGCCGAATCTTGTGAACAAACTATTAAACTTATTGGTAGAATTGTGGTGAACAATGCGCTAGCAATTCGCAAGCGTTGGCTTGCATGACAATGCTAGCCTAATGGGCTTGCCTTGTGAGGCATTCATAGCCCGCTTTGATATCTTGTGCACTAGGGTCAACCCACAGGTGGGATGGGGAAATCCCCATCCCACATTGGTAAATGGGGATCATTTTTTCTCCCCTTCTCCTTATAATAGGAGCCTCTCCTCCTCCTCTCAAACGTACTTCAACTCAACATTCTCTTATGAACTGGACTTTTTTCTTGCAAATTGTTCTAAGATCCTCCTAGAGTTTCTCTTTTATTTGTAAGATTCTTTTGATGGCTTATTCCTATATAAAAAAAGTTCCTTCATAGTGATTTTTGAATTGGTTTACGAGTTGTTTGGCACCCACTTGTTAATTGACAAGTTCTCCCTCTCAAGGATATTTTGGTCGGTGCGATTTGTGTGGACTATTTTTAGAGGCTATCATATATTGGAGGCTAGTGCTAAAGGAATTCTTTCCAACTGGTCTAAGGGATGCTCTGTTGCAGCAAAGGAAATGTACACATCAATTGGTAATGGTTTATACTTAGATGTTAGGTCTCTTTTAATAAGTATTTATAGACCTAATGTATCTATGGAATGTTTCAATCAAGATTATATCAATCATGTCATACTTTGGAGTTACTTATAGGTTATTTTTATGTTTTGAAATTCTACCATGCCAATTCACATATTCGTTACCTGTATAGATTAACTAGCAGCTTTATTAGAGCCTGACTTATACTATGGATAATTGATTATAATATACTGCAACATGATTTTCTATGAATTGATTAAAGTATGCTTTGCATGACTTAGGTTTCAATTTTTTTCATAGAAAATGTTATGATAAATAGATTAAGGTTTTACTCAAACTTATTCTAGGTTATTATCATAAAATTAACAATGTTTTACTATACGTGTAAAAGATTTAAACTGAGGGTCGTCCAATACTTCACTTAATTAGAAGTACAAAATCTTTAAATCATAACTATCTATGGTATATTGAATCGAAGTACTCGTGGTTATTTTGGCAAGGATTGGAATTGGCTGCTCATTTACTTTAAAGGGCCTCTCTTACCTGGAAATCTCCATCGATATTAGATTCAACATACCAAAGAGAACTTTATGACTTAGTTGATTTCTAGTACGGGAATCGGATTCAGCAAATAGTTTTACAACTGTAATTAAAATTGTTAAATCAAAACTTATAGACATAGGTGCAAGAACTTAAACATGGACCCTATTTGTTATGCATGCTATGTGGTGTCTTGGTAATATGGAATGATTATGATGTACAATCTTGAGCATGATCCATATTAATAATTCCATATGGCCCAGAATTATTGTTACTAGACTAGGGCGAGACCACCTGCACCAATGAAATCCCTAAAACAATATTAAGGTAATAAATAGTCTTCCTATCATAAGTCATGATACGAACCTTATTAACAAATGTAAGATCATATACAACATGCCTTCCCTTATCATGTGTTTAACCATGAGATTAGATGGGTTTAAAGGCTTAACCGAATTGGGTTTGTTATACATATTATTTGAGTTAATGCTGAATAGGAGAGGCATTTGAGAAGTTGTACAATTAGGTAAGCACATCTTGAGGAAGAGAACTTAAATGGATTAGCAATTGCATGGAATTTTTCAACCATGGCTATCTATTATGGCTTAACCTACTATAACCGGGGTCACCTTAGATGAGTTATGGATGCTACCTACTAAGGAATATGGTTCAACCATGTTTCCTTAATTCATTAGAAGGGCTATTTAAATGTTGATTCAAATAGTAAGAAAGATGTGTTTAATTAATGACCTTATATTGAATGCATGTGCATATACTAATGCTTGAACAATTTCTATCTTATATGAATGTGATCACTAACGATACACTCGTATTGATACTAGTCCTCTTGAAATAATGAAATATGTTGTTTACTACTTCAGTGAGTGTTTTGGTAGTGTTAGAAGAATTCTTCGGAACTATTATTTGCATTATGTTCTAGATAATCTAAGTCCCAAACACCCCAGCAAGAATGATTTTGAATGTGAGATGAATTATTATGAGAGACATAAGGGATCCTATGAGTTTGCTACAAAGGTCATGTTAGACAACATGCTCTTAAAGTACAAACATGTGTACGAAGGTCTAGATTTAGATTCCTTGATTCTTCATCTCAACCAAGTGGAAAATCTAGAAAGCAGACATTTCCATGGTAAATTTTAAGGAGACGCATCGGTAGTGGAGTTTGTCATAAATATATGATAAGTCAGAGTAGTTAACGGAGTTGGGTTTGATGGTTAATAAGGTAGTTATTGAACATGCGAGCTTGCACAATAGAATTTCTGTTTGTCCTTAGATAGCTTGTAAACAACCGTAAAGGGGGGGGGGTGAATTTGAATCTTGGCTACCTTTTTTAGGATTTATAAAAATTTGTCTTGCCAAGTTAAGTTTTTATATACGTGCTGAGTTGCTATATAAAAACTTTATAAACTGCTCAGATTCGTTGGCACAGTTTATCTTCAACCTCTTGCTAAGTACTTAACTCAACTAGGATTGGTTTTTCAAGCAAAAATACTTAACAGAGATAAAATGATGAATGAGCTGAACATGGTAAAAGCTAAAAGTGAAAGTTTAGAACTTCAACACCTGAATTTTATCCTGGTTCAGCCCCGAGCCTACCTCCAGTCCCCGGATACCTTTTCTTAGCTTTAATCCACTAGTGTTCATTTAGGGGGGAGCAGCCTTTACAACGGGTAGACATAGTTTTACAGAAAGTACCTTCCTTTCTAACTCCCACTCAACTTAGTTTGGGTTCCCTTCCCAAATAGACACTCAGATTTGAATAGAAAAATTGTGGACTGAATTCAACTTATAAAATGTTGAATCTTTACAATGTTAAATCTAAGTATTTCTCTCTATCACAAATAGATTTTAAATTTGTTATTTACTGATTGCTTGAGTTTGGAATTTCATGAAGTTGTGAGAAATTGCATAGAGTTTCAGCTCTTAATGAAATTTGAGGTGATTCACTAAGTTTGAACATTTACTTCTATCTTTTATTTCTACTTGAAGCTTTACAAAGTAGCCGTTGCAAACTTTTCAAGGTCGCTGATCTTCAATTTCTCTTCGCTTCATATCTTTCGAATCTTCCCGTTAGAGATAGATTCCCGAAAGTTTAGAGATAGAAATTTGAATGTTAAGGCATGATAAAATTTCATTGAAAAAATCTCATTTGTCTTCAAGCAATTCAGTTTGAGAAAGGCACGCAAGAATGCAACATGGAATCTTCAGATTGGTTGACATTGCTTACATTGATAGAGTATTTCGAAGACATTGAGAAATAGTGCATGTTAGAAATTCCATTTACCTTGGTCTATAGTGAGGGAATCCTGACATTCCGTACTGACACCTTTTATCATGTGTGGACCACTAGAAATCTTCTTTAATTTCAACGCTTTTTATCCTAAAAAGTAATTAAAGAAAATTCCGTTTCTCACAAAAATAGTTAGTAGCACATGTGTCATTTATTTTTCTAAGTATCAAAGAAAACAACTTTTAATAAATAAAAGCTAACTCATCACAGCTGAGTAAATATACTTCTAAACTATGAAGTACTTTGCACAAACTCAGCTTTTCCTAAACTAAGCCACAACTTAATTAATTACTTAGTAAACTGAGTTGTTTTCCTTTAAACACACTCAAGTCAGCTTCATTAATTAAGAGTATACTTAGTGCTCAATTAATTTCACTATCCTAGTCAGTTTGCTATTTCCAAAACATTAAAGTACTGTGGGGTACTATTAACTTAGGTTATATAATATCCCCCATTTTCGACAGATAACAAACTAGGTAGTAGAAGAAGATAATTGAATAAGTAGTTTTTTGATATCAAGAATACCTGGAAAGCGATGTAAGACTCCCTTATGCTGAGTGACTTTCCTTAGTCAACTTGAACTCCCCCGTACTGTGTGAGTCTTCTTCAAGTAGCTCAGCTCCCCCATACTTAGAGGATTTTTCTTCACTTTGGAACTTTTTCTTACTTCAGCTTTACTTCAAGGTTGGTCTCTTGCATGATTTCCTGCATAACATTTTCAATACACAACAGAAACATTCATACAACAAATATAAAGTTAAGAAGATCTTAACTTGAGGTAGGAACTTGGAAGATCTCTTGTTGGCCAATGATTGGTGGGGAAATCTCTTGCTCCAGTTGCTCTTTACCCTTAGTGGTAAAAAAATCTTGGTCATTAAGCTCACTGAGAATAAGATGGTGACATTTGGAGAGGTGCGCACATTCAGCTTAGTGTGAATGGTCATACCAGTCTTAGGGCATAAAGAGTCTATAGCAGGTAAGCTTGGATTTGGCATGTTTGGAAAATTCTTCCCCATGGCAGAGACAAGGAACTTCAGCAAGGAGGAAACTTTGTCTGTTGTGTGCTCATTGACTTCTCATTGGATGGTATCCAATTTGGTGTGGAGAGAGTTAAGATTGATGACAGGGGCCTTGTCCATCTTAGTTGAAATATCCTTCAGAAGCTTCACCATTTCATCTTGTTTGTTGTCATGATGTAACAAGAACTTCGACTAGGCCTCAACCAATTTAGCGATGATGTGGCCAACGTCCTTTGTTATTTCCACCTCTTTGAAGACATTCTCGATCTTGTGATCGGCTAGCCTCTTTATTTTGGCTTGCTCCTCACCTAGTTTGTGGATCTGTGTCACATAAGTTTTCTTCTTATTATACCATGAGACAAGATACTCTCCAAGGAAATGACATCCTCTTGTTGTACTTTTCCTATCGAGCTTATCTCTATCATAACCAGCATTTGTGAATCCCTTAGGAGTGAAATCTGAGCTGCTAGGATACCACAAACCTGGTTCAATCAAGCCTTGCAAGTACCTGAAAATCCTCTTAACAGTTGCTAAATGAGATTCTCTAAGATCAGCTTGATAACGAGCATAGTAGCACACATCATACTGTATTTTTGGCCTACTACTGGTGAGATAAAGAAGAGAGCCAATGATTCCTCTATAGAACTTGTTGTCCATAGGTTTTCCAGCTTCATCTTTACTTAGGATAGTATCAGTGGCCATAGGAGTGGACATTGCCTTCGAATGTTTCATGTAAAATTTTTTAGAACTTCTCTAGCATACTTAGCCTGACGTATGAAAATTCCATCTTCACTCTACTTGATTTGAAGACCAAGAAAGAAATTGAGCTTTTCCATCATAGACATTTCAAACTCGTTCTTCATCTTCTTGCTGAACTCCATGCATAGCTTCTCATTAGTTGCTACAAATATGATATCATCAACATATATTTGGAATATCAACACATCTTCCTTTCTTCACCTGATAAACAAAGTCATATCTGTTTTTCCTCTTTCACAACCTTTGCTGATTAAGAAATTGGTCAACTTCTCATACCAAGCTCTAGGAGCTTGCTTCAATCCATAGAGAGATTTCTTCAATTTGAAGACATGCTCAAGATTCTTCGGATCTTCAAAGCCAAGAGGCTGGTGAACATAGACTTCTTCTTGAATGAATCCATTTAGTAATGCGCTCTTAACATCCATTTGAAATAATTTGAAGTTCACATGAGATGTAAATGCACATAGAATTTGAATTGCTTCAAGTCGGGCTACAGGGGCATAAGTCTCATCATAATCGATTCCTTCTTGCTGATTGAAGCCTTGCGCATCAAACCTAGCTTTGTTCCTGACATTAAAGCCATATTTATCTAGCTTGTTCTTTAAAACCCATTTGGTTCTAATGATTGATTTCCCTTTCAGCTTCAGAATTAGATCCCAAACATCATTGCGCTTGAACTGATCTAGCTCCTCTTGCATTACGATCATCCAATAATCATCTCCTTCTGCATCTTCAAACTTCTTGGGTTCAATCAATGATAATCATCCAATAATAATCTCCTTCTGCATCTTCAAACTTCTTGGGTTCAATCAATGATATGAAGGCTATATGACTCATCATCCCACTGAGCTGACCCCGCATCATCACTAGATTATGAACATCATTAACTATGCTATTGTGAGAACGAGATTTTGTACCAGCTCGCCCGTTCGATCATGACAGCTTTTTTTCTGGGATTTTATCCTTGAATCACACAATTTTCGAGTATCTTGATGCATCCGAATGGGAATCCTTCTCGTCTCAAAATTCAAAATGACGTTTTTAATAATAATAAAATTATTTAATTTTTATCCTGAAATTGACTAATTAAAAAAATAAAAAATAAAAAAAATACATAAAACATGATGAAAAACCAGATCCGGGGGCCCGCATCGCCAAAGGCGGGCGAAGCGAACCTCGCCACAAAGGGTTCGGTGAGTCTTGCCTCACCAAAGTCTTTGGCAAGGCATGGCCTCGCCAAACTTTGGCGAGGCAAAGCCTTTGGCAAAACCCCTGCCTCGCCAAAGAGCTTGACGAGGCTCCCTCACCACGCTTTAGCAAGGCATGAGCCTCGCTAAAGAGCTTAGCGAGGCTGCCTCGCCAAAGTCCCGGTGAGGGGCCTCGCCGGACTTTTTTTCTGGTGAGACCCCTTACCGGAAAATCTTACATTTTTTGGATTTTTCAAGATTTTCCTATAAATAGTCGGGTCATTTTCGATGTTGAGGGGCCCAAAAATTAGTAGATAAAAATTATAGCTTTAGAACGACCTTTGCTTCCAAGAATTAAAACGAACATTTTTGGACTTTTACTACAACATTTTTACCTAAACAAAAAGACGAGGAGAATTTCTCAAGGACCGATCGGATTTCTTCCAAGTGGATTCGTTCAGTAAGGGTAAGCCTCTGAGTTCCTAGAACTGCAATTCCCATGCTTTCAGTGTTTAATTTTCTTCTTCTGATTTCTTCTGTGAACCTAGGATTTTCGCTTCTTTTATTTTATTTTAACTTTTGTAATTCTTCATCTTTTTTCTTTATTAAAAAGAGATGTATGTTAGAACACCCCCACGAAGGGAATAAAATATATTCCCTGATAACAGACCTCACTTTACCATGCGAGCAATTTCATTAATTAAAATGAGCAACCAATGTACTATTTAAACGAATGGTTTTATTTAAATAACAAATACAATATCGTGATCTTTTTTTAGGCCACACGGGCCTCGCTGAATTCAAAATCGAACATACATGCTATCCCCTGTGCTAACCTTTGTGGATGTAGGTAGATTAGGATTAGATATATGTAGGACTTTAATTTTCCTTCGGGTATCGCAATTTCAATTTTTGGGAAATGTAATTAATTGGTTAGCGGGCGGTTGCATCCCCCGATTTTTGAAGCCTTGTAATTTCCATTTTTCGCTTTTACTTTCCGCATTTACTTACTATTTTGTGGATGGTTTATTTTTCCGCTTTGTGAATGATTTATTATTTCGCAATAAGTGAATCATGCATATAAACTTCAAAAATGAACTAAGTGCGAATATGCGCAATTAAAAGAACACGGTATTCTGTAGATGTAATATATTGTGATCACTTAAGAAATAAGCAACTTATCTTAGACCCGAATCTCTGTGTCTTGGTGGGCCGTCCCCTGGATGTTAAGCCTGACAAGACTATAATTCCTGGAAAGAGCTAATCCAGGTGGTGACTCCACACTAAGAGATGGTGGATTCAGGTTCGAACCGATCTTAAACGTTTTTCACCTTTTTCTCTTTCAACCTTTTTTTTCTCGGGTCCCCGACCCGCTGCACCTTCTTTTTCAAACAACCCGGTGGACCGCGCCTATGAAACCACGCGCTCTTGGCCCACCGCTCCATGTCGCCCGCTCACAGGGTCGACTCTGTTGGGGATTTTTTCTAAAACTTGTTTTTTCAAAGGTTTTAGATTTTGGATAAGTGCCGAAAATTATTAATCACATCATTTCATTTTCTTTTAATTTTGACATATTCATTATAACGCATTGCAGTAGAAGGGATTAGCCCATAAGTCTAAGGTACACTATTACCCCAAAGCATTCTCTTATACTAATCTGCCTCCCTGAGAAAAGATAGTACTTGAGCGAGTGGAGCACTTGTTGCCATCTCTCATGTACCTCCCACTTTAGAACCTATTTGGGGAGAGGCTTGGAGTGTATTTCAGTGCAACAAGAACCTTCTACATCAGCAACCCATTTTTAAACCCTCATGTAAATAAGCCATAGGCATTTTCCCTAGGGTTTTACCCAAACACGCGATCATGCATCACATTTTCCTATAGGTGCGCTCCTTAGTATCCTCGCGATACTAAGATAAACCAAACCTTAGGATAAAGACTAACCAAAAACCCTACACGCGGGAGTTGTATGGTTGAAAGAAAGATAATGTGTGCTATTTGTTAAGTGTTTACTGCTTTCCATTGATTGTACAAATATGCCATGCTAACCACGAATCTTATACAAAACATGGTTTGATGTCACTCATATGTAGGAACTTAGTCAGCACTCAAGATCGTGTCCCATTAGGATGACCTGAAACCAACTAGAATCATGTTGCATCACTCACCCACATTCTTGCGTGATATCCACATGACATCCGACTCGTAAGACAAACTTACCAAAATCCCAGCATGATGCCCACTTGGCATCTGAATTACCGCCCTTCTAGGGCACCTGTATACACAAAAGCCTACCTTAGGTAAACTTGAACACAAAGGATATCCCAGTTGATGTCCTAACCCAAGCCCTTGTAGGGCGAACTTTTGCTCACGCATCACTACATACCTTTAGTGATGATGTCTACTAACATCTAAGACTTTGGCCTGATAGGGGCAAAACGACTAAAACATTCATTTATGTGTTACTTACGGTATTTTTCTCCATACATTTAGGGAATACCTTGCACTAGAGTCCGTTACACAGCTTACTCACACATAAAGGGAGTTAGCTCTCGAACCTTTGACCTATCACCACACGGGTAATTAGGCCACTTCATTACATCATTCCACTTTACGTTGTCCCAAGGATAGGATACAGATCTCAAAACCAATGGACCTTCATTCATCGCATGGACTAACGATTCTGTTCTTTTTTTATGTAATTTTATCTTACATCATGGCACGCTAACCCTTTTCTGCTGCCATAACATTAAACATCTTATGCATCAATCACACATCATGATTTTCCATGCATTCCCTAACGATCTCTATGTGTATGTCAGCTAGGAAGAAGCCACTTCTTTTGAAAACTTGGAACAGGGCTTCTAACCGGCTGATCCGTCTATCTCCAATCATGGCTCATCAAGAAGGAGTTCCGTACACCGACTCTAGCTCAGATTCAGATCAAGACACTCCTCACAATTTTCACAACATTTCTAATCAACAGGAAGAGAATGTGATCAACGAGCAGACTCTTGGGGCGGGTCAGAACCCACCAGCTAACTAATCGTAGATGAGTGCCAAGATTACAGCTACAATGAATGCCTTCACCAATAGTGAGCAATTTGCATCAATCCTTGACCACCGTACCAGGATTGGACAACCCGAGCAAAGGGCAAATGATGTGGTGCCAAATGCTAGCAGCACAACTCTAACAGGCGAACCTTCAGTGTTCCCAAGTGCTTGCATAATCACCCCTACACTCTATCAGGGTCAACCGCAAAAAGTGTATGAGCCACAGATGGGTGGCCAGTTCTTCCAGGGGCAGCCGAGGCATGCTTCTTTCAGCCTAAGGGCAGTAGGGTCTTCGGAGATTAGACCCTCTTCTAATTACATCCCCTTTATTCAAGGGATGGCTCAACCCACCATACCCAGCTAGGGCAGACCTTCTCAAACATTTCAGGGTTCGGGGCAGTACTACCCAAGTTTGTAGTATGGGGGTTTCTCGGAGAACCCAAACAGTTTCCTTCAACAACCTGGAATGGCTGAACTCTGGAGATAGTTCTTAGCCACTCATGTGCAGGGGCAGAAGGGTGCCATCCCGGTGTAGCCCACAGTTGGAGATGAGGATACTTTGCCACCGACCTTTGCTATGCCTCAATTTGAGAAGTATACAGGTAACACCGATCCTCGTGCTCATATTGGGCATTATCAAAATGTAATGAGAGCTCTGAGGATCAGTGATCGAATGATGGCGAAACTATTTATTATTACATTGGGAAGCCCAGTAAACGAGTGGTACAGTCACTTGTTGATAGAGGTATCTTACGATTGGGGATGTCTATCCTAGGCAATGGTGGACCATTATGGGCTCAATACTCTAACAATCAAAACCATGCTGAATCTGGAGGTGGTGAAGCAACAACCAGGGGAGAATTTCAAGCCCTATTTTGAGAGATGGATGGCTACGCAAGTGATTTTACAGTCTCGCCTATCTTTACCAAAGATGATCGTGAAGCTATTAGATGGTGCACTACCATCTTATTGGAAGAGGCTGGGATCCAAAACTTTCCACAGCTATCAAGAAGTTTTCATTCGAGCTGAGAAGATAGAGCACTATGATGCTATGGAGGCGGAGACAAGGTAGTAGGTTGCTAAACCCTATTACAGAAAGAATGATTCCAATCTGGTGCAGGTGAAGGCAAAGCAACCAGTAGTACAATTGGTGAATGAAGAGAAGGTAGCCGCTGTTAGGTTACCAAAGGAAGAATATCATGGCATATCGCCATATGATGCTAATTTAGGATTATTGTTTAGCAAGCTGCGTGAACTTAATCAATTAGAGAGCTTGAAGAAGAATGTCCCTCCCAGGCCGGAAGAGAAGAATAATTATTACCATTATCATGTGGCCGCAGGGCATTACACAAATAACTGCAAAGAGCTATTAAAAGCCATTCAGAAGCTGGTGGATGATAAGGTCATCCATGAGCCAGCACTCAAGCCCAGCACGAAGAGCAACCCTTTACCGAAATTTTGAGGCAAGGGTAGGAATGATTAACTCAGAGCTAGATGAACGGAAGGTCTTGAGCTACTTGTTTGAAGGGCTTGGAGAATTCATGATGATGGTTGGGTCGGGAAGCAATCCTAATTAGGTTTTGAAAATGCTGGAAGAAGAGTCAAACCACCGAGGATGTGGGGGGAAGATTAAAGCTGTTGAGATAAACTTTGCTAGGATGCCGGTATTTAATGGCTAGAAACCTACGTCGCTTGGCGTAGGGAATGAATTGTCAAGAGAAGCACCGACCGGTAAAGGAGAGGAGTATGTAATGGTGATTGAGTCAGGGATGGACTTTGACGATGTAATGGAGATGCTTGAATCTAAGTCAAGCAATCGAGTGATCAGAGAACGGGAAGAAGTCCCGAGGGCTAGTTTCAGCTTAGCCGGTATATCAATTTTTGACGGGAATGACGCACCGTCTTCCCACTTGTACAAGTTTTATATCCTATGTCGAGTACAGGGTCTTTCTCAAGATATGATAGCTACACTATTTCCGTGCTCTCTAGTGGAAGTAGCAAGTTAGTGGTACAAAATGTAGTCATTTGAGACTAAGAGTAATTGGAACTACATCATCGCAGAGTTCTAGACAAAGTTCACAGTTTTAGAACCTCCGAAATGAACCATGCGAGATCTGCTTGCTTGTGTACAGAGAGAAGGAGAATCGCTCATCGGCTACATAAAGTGGTGGATGTTTATCTATCTAGTGCTGGCGCCAAGACCATCTGAGCTTTCTGCAGTACAATTGATAATAGGGGGATCCCAAGACTGGTATCGCTATCACTTGGCAAGACTGGAAGTTCCAGATTTTTATAAGTTATCTTTTCACGCTCATCATCTCGACAGGGAGATAATAACCAAGCACCATAATTTCCATGCAGTAGGATCAGGGATACCCACTGATTCTGTGCTAGCAATGCTATCTTAGTCTAATCCGGTGGTAAATGCAGTGGTTAATGAAGATAAAGGCCCCGAAGATGATCCTTTGGCAGAAGTGTTCTCACCAAAGGGGGGTGAACCACGGAGGGACGTAATAAAGATGGAATTCGGGAAAGCACTAGCAAGGGTGCCAAATGATCTCGATTCATATGTCCCCAAGTCCAAAAGGAAGAGGAAACCTGAAGAAGGAACCTCGGTTGAGGGAGAGGTCATTTCTGGTGGGAAGAAGCCCATAAACTTGTATTCTTACAAGTTGAAGGGGCGACGTGACCAAGCGGAGGATGGATATGACCAATACCCTTGGGTTAATTCCAGGGAAACAAGAGTAATGGAGAATGGAGTACTAAGTCACTCGGAGTGGTAGAGTTTTCAGGAGGGATGAGACTATACAGCTCAACGACTCCAGGTCGGAGGAAATAGTAAGAGAACAGCCCGAACCACCTCTACCCCCAAAGGTGGATGAAGATATGCTAGACATAGACCCTTTGATAAATCAGTTGAAGGGAACTCAGGATAAATACAGTATTTGGAGGTTTCTTGAGACATCACAAAAGCATAGGATGGGTTTAGTTAAGAGATTAATGGAAATGCCTACCACGCCTACAACCTCGGTAATCGAGATGTGTGCTACCATCGGGGAAGGAATTATCCCCCCTCAGATGCCATCAATAACTTTTGTTCAATCAGAACTGTCATAAGAACTGGGGCTACATAATCGGGCCTTATTTATCCAGGCTTAGATTTTTTATCGTGCAATATCGTGTGTAATGGTAGATGATGGCTCGTCTCTCAATCTTTATCCTCTTAAGGTCCTACCTCACCTAGGGCTAAGGGAGGATATGCTTGCTAAATCTAACATGGTAATCTGAGCCTACGATGATTCGAAGAGGGGCGTAGTAGGCAGTTTTGAAGTAGAGGTCACCACTGGAGGAGTGACCTCTAATGTGAAGTTCACTGTGCTGGATATTCCAATAACTTATTCATTATTTCTAGGCAGGCCGTGGATCCATGCAATAGGGACAGTCCCTTCTACTATGCACTAGAAGATAAAGCTTGTTCATAAACGGAGGCCAGTGACGATCGAGGCTGATGAGGAATCTATGATGGCGGCTGCTGCATTTGAATAGAGAATAATGCAAGGGCTGAGGGTGGCAATGGCCACTGAAGAAAGGAAAAAGTAGCGTGGGACCCCAAAGGGGTATAATTTTTTCCCTAGAAGCCTTAGAGCTCAAATGAAGAAGCAGGGTTTCATCCCTGGTAAAGGCTTAGGAAAATACCATCAGGGGATTATCAAGGCCATTGATCCTATCCTTGTCACACTTGGTTTAGGCCTGGGTTTCACCTCGGGTATGAAGATGTACAAACACAAACGGCCCATGTTCTGTAATATCGTAAGCGTCTATGAAGCCGAAGGCAGTAAGGCATATCTGGGAGAACCAGAACCAACGATCCTGAACGGAGAAGAGGCCAAGGGGCTCAAGATATTCAGCGATGTCTTTGACTTCAAGACTGGCAAGCTGATTGAACCCCCCGTTGATGCTGATCTGGAAGAAAAACCAATCCTGGCGGTAACCCCGATCGAGGAGTCTGGAAAGGGCAGAGTACTGGAAGATGCAATGGTAGCTTTCACCAAGGCTATTAACGAGCTAATGAAGAAAGGCGATACAGGCACTATCAAGCTCCTCACAGAAAAGCTGGCACAGACCACTCTCGAGGCAGAACCTATCACTGACGCACCTTCTGCTGCAACAACTGAAGCACCTCCGCCTGTGGAGGAGGAAATAGATTATGTAATTATGAACATTTCTGATGTTTTTGACAATTTTGTTAACGAGGCCAATTCAATGAAGTACGACAATTTTTCTTACTTGTTTGATGTTCTGCCTGATGGCACCATGCATTCTTATGATCATATACATAACGTCTTTAACATTCATGTTACATTATTAAACAAAATTAACTTGGGTACAAATGAGTCACCAAAAGTGGTGACAATTTCCAATGATTTGAATCCTGAAGAAAAAAGAGAGATCACAAATGTACTTAAACGGCACATGGCAGCGTTTGCTTGGTCATATGAGGACATGCTTGGAGTGGATAGATAGATCGTGGAACACCGTATCCCAACTGACCCTCGGATCAAACCAGTAAAACAGAAGCTGTGTCAGTTAACACCTGAATGGGAAAAAAAGGTTAAGGCTTAACTGGCAAAGCATATTGAAGCTAAATTCTTAGAAGTGGTTGAGTACCCGACATGGCTAGCCAACATTGTCCCAGTAGTAAAGAAGGATGGCAAGGTCAGAGTCTACGTGGATTTCAGGGATCTGAATAAAACCTCCCCAAAGGATGACTTCCCCCTTCCCCACATTAATGTACTAGTCGACAGCGTAGTAAGGGCAACTATGTATTCCTTCATGGATAGCTTCTCAGGCTATAACTAGATACTAATGGCAATAACCGACAAGATCAAGATAGCATTAATCATTGAATGGGGCATGTACTACTACAAGGTAATGCCATTTGGTTTGAAAAATGCTAGCGCAACATATCAGCGGGCCGTCACAACCCTCCTACATGATATGATCCACAAGGAGGTGGAAGTTTATGTGGATGACATGCTTGTGAAGTCCAACACTAAGGAGGAACACCCAGCTATCCTAGACAAGTTTCTCACCAGAATCGAGAAATACAATCTTCGGTTGAACCCTAAAAAGTGCGTATTTGGAGTCACATCCGGGAAACTCCTAGGGCATATAGTCAGTCAAAAAGGAATTGAGATGGATCCTGATAAAAGCAAAGCCATCAAGGACATGCCTGTGCTGAAAACCTATAAAGAAGTCTGATCTTTCCTGGGATCTCTACAATATGTAAGCAGATTTATCGCCAGACTCACAACTATCTGCGAGCCAATCTTCAAACTACTACAAAAGGACCAACCAGTAATTTGGAATGACCAATGCCAAGTGGCATTTGACAAGATCAAACAATACTTGTTAAGCCCACCCGTCCTACGCCCACCAGAACATGGAAAGCCCCTAATCCTATACCTGGTAATTGAGGAGTCATCGGTTGGAGCCATGCTGGTGCAAGAACACGAAGACAAAAGCGAACATGCATTGTACTACTTGAGCAAGAAATTACTCGAGTATGAGTCACGCTACACCTTGGTGGAGAAAATCTGCACAACGATGGTTTGGTTGACAAAGAAGCTGCGTCATTACTTCCAATCTTACCGGATAAAAGCTATCGCGAAGATAGACCCGATGAAGTACTTGTGCCAGTCACCAACACTGGCTGGAAAACTCTCATGATGGCTATTGCTATTATCTGAATTCGACATGTAATATGTGATAAAAAAAATCATTAAGGGATGAGCAGTCGCTGAATTTTTGGTAAATCAACCCTTGCACTTTGATTACATTGAAAATCTAGAGTTTCCAGATGAGCAACTATCATTGATAGAGGACGCAGGTACAAAGTGGAAAATGTTCTTCAATGGTGCAATGAACAAAAATGGAGCCGGCCTAGGTGTTGTATTGATAACACCACTAAATGAAGTTATACCACTTTCCAAACGATTGGAATTCCCTGTAACAAACAACGGGGCAGAATATGAGGCTTGCCTATTTGGGTTAGATGCACTTCGGAAGGCATGGGCAAAAGAAGTATCGATGGTAGGGGACTCAGCTCTGGTTATTAAACAAGTCATTGGTGATTGGGAAAGAAGAGAAGAATCACTCCGTCCTTAAGTGGAAGCAGTATGGAAAATCTCACAAAAATTTTCCAAATGTATCTTCAAACACGTGCCCAGGGATGAAAACCAAATGGCAGATGCACTCGCTACACTAGCATCAATGTGGGAAGGCCCTAAAACTCAGTCAATCAAGCCTGTTATACTACAAACGTCCAAAGAACCCTTCTACTGTCACCTAGTGGAAATAGAAGAACAACAAGCTATCGGGAATTGGTCCTTCGACATCGTCAAATTTTTACAGACCGGGGAATACCTAGAAGGTGCAACAGACTCTGAAAGAACCTCATTACGGTGATTAGCGATACAATTTCACCTAGTAGAAGGGGACCTATTCAAATGAACATCAGAAGGAATGCTATTGAGATGTCTCACCGAACAGGAGGCACTATTGGTAATGAGACAAATGCATGCAGGAGATTGCGATCCACACATGAATGGGATAGCACTGGTTAAGAAAATATAGCGCCAGGGATATTATTAGACAACAATGGTCACATACTACATATTAGAAGCACGAAAGTGCCACAAATGCCAGATATACGGTGACATCAGCCATCTACCCCCATCCGAACTCCATAGCTTATCTACTCCTTGGCCATTCTCAGGGTGGGGCATCGACATTATTGGTGAAATTCGGCCAAACTTGACTAATGGACATCGATTAATTATAGTAGTAGTCAATTACTTTTCAAAATGGGTGGAAGCCGAATCCTACACCAACATCAACGCTAAGAAGATGACCAACTTCATTGAAAAGCATATATTCGCACGATATGGCATCCCACATCACATTGTATCATATAATGGAGTTTAATTCCAAGGAACTACATCGGACCTAATGAAGAAATATGGGATCAAGCACCACCGATCATCACCATACAAGCCACAGGCTAACGGGGCAGTAGAAGCAGCTAACAAGGTGATTAAGAAAATCTTGAGCAAGATGGTCGTTACTTACAGGGATTGGGTTGATAATTTATCATTCGCAGTATGGGGATAGAAGATGAGTGTCAAAACTCTAATCAATCAAACCCCTTTCTCGTTAGTGTATGGGATGGAAGCAGTTTTATCGGTGGAAATGGAAGTGAAATCGCTTCGAGTAGCATTAGAGGCGGGATTAGAAGAGTTAGAATGGGTAAAGGCCATATTTGAACAGCTGATCATAATAGATGAATAGTGGCTAAAGGCATTGGATCATTTGCAGATGTACCAACAATGCATGGCCAGGGCATACAACAGTCGAGTTAGGGCCAGAAGCCAACCGTTAAAAGCAGGAGACTTGGTTCTAAAACAAATGAGACCCTCAAATGTGGACCAACGGGGAAAGTTTAACCCAAACTAGGAAGGCTCTTATGTCATTAAGAAAATCTTGAGCAAAGGAGCTACCAAGATCATAGACATGGATGGAAATGAGTTCGTCAATCCTATCAATCAAGATAAGCTCAAGCGCTACCACATGTAAAAGCAAAAGAAATAAATTTACAAAAGCGGTACACCAAAAAAGAGAGAGAAACCAGTCAGCCATATGGCACTTGGCTACTTGGGTAACAATTAGGACCATTCTTGTATAAAAAACAGAAATGTCTGCTGAGTTAAAACCCGCGAAGGGCGGCTTAGGAAAAAATTAGGACACGGTGAGGAATAGAGGGACTGTGAGTTAGAAAACTTATTCTAGGCTAACTTGCGGTAGGACTGAAATCATTGGAAAACTTTTACTCTTTTTAAAGTTGTTCAATGAAATGTGTTATGTTTGCAAAGATTTTTGTTTATGTTTATATGAATAGTGTGCATACAGAATATCGCAAGTAAATAAAATTCGACAAAATTTAATAATATAAGAATAAGTAAAAAAACACAAGATAGAAAACAAATGGCAAATAAGATCTAAGGGTGCCAATTATTCCACCGTGCATGCTTCCTCAAAGTATGAGAAAGGGGGTCCAAACCATCTTCATCCCTCTCCCACTCATGAGACACCATAAAGTGCTGATTAGCATCGGGAAGAACCTTGATCTCACCAAGCCACCCGTGGTAGAATTTGTCAGTATCTGTGGTCTCCGGGGCAGTGTAATCCAACATAACAACTCGAGTGCGTGCCCAAAGCCTCTGTATAGCATCAGGTGTGTCAAGACCGAAGTCATGGAAATGGGTTGAGCATAGAAACCTAGGAACCCGTTTTTTACGCCCGTACTGCCTACATAGACGAGAAGGGGAGTAGGATGTGACGCCAAACAACCCCATCTGTAAAACACCAGAATCATGGATATCGGTAACCATGAACGAAATCTCCAACCAAGGGCGGAGCCAAAAAATCTCAGAAGCTCGGTAGGAGCTTAGAATCTCGACCCAAGCACCTTCGCTCAGCGAATGATGGTCCTTCCTAGTGAAGTCTCTAGGACCATAATGCAAAGGGAGGTATCAAGCCTTCCCTAAGCGTGGGTCAGTAGTCAAGAAAAGCTTCTCCAACAACCATACCTACGTTAATCCATTTGTTTAAACAAACAATTAAAATCATGAAAGAAGGTGGCAAGGGGAGAGAATTACCTCGAGCAAGGCAAAATGGTCTCCTGCTAAATCCTAGTTCACCGAAGCAACGTCCAAGAGGACCAGACTCTCTCAGCCAAGGCTAAAGTTATAGGAGAAAGGCCTGTGGAGAGTGGGTCAATGACCGACAGCAAGTGGAAAGGTGCAATCGTGCCAACCCCATAAACGAACTCCCCCAGAAGAAGTAGAGTCACCATCGAGGGCCAAGCTATATGACTACTAGGTGTATTCTAACCCAGCTAAGGACAGCTTCAACGTGAAAGCCGCAAACATTAGGGGGAGTTGACAAAAAGCACCCACTAGACTCCAGGTTCCATAAACCCTTCAGTTTATCCTCACCTCCAAACTAGAAAGAAGGAAAGGTGAAGGATAGTCTCACGGGGGATATTGGTGTCGACTCCTTCGGAAAAGAAAGCCCTAGGATAGCATGAAACTCCTCGACCAAGGGGCAAAGCTCGAAGTCGGCAAAGCGAAAGACATGAGTGGTGGGATCCCGAAACTTTAGAGCAGCATGAATGAAGGCCATATTGGAAGCAAGGTATTGAAGACCCCGCAGACCAAAACTCTCAATCCTCAGCCAACCGGGTCCCCGAATGGTGCGGAGAAGGACCTTAAGGCACTCATTATGGGTCAACATCAGAAAGGAAAAAGCTAAAGGAAATTCCTCAAAATCAGTGTTGCCTACACACATTAACCACATACAATAGCATTGACATTCATTCATGCATATACATAAAAACATTCACAAACAAGCAAGCATATTCATAAAATAAAACACCACATGCGAGGACCGGCAACTACAAAATCCCAAAATCCCCTTTTCTTTCATAAATCAGAAATCTTTTGAAGATTCTACAAAGCGAAGCTATCTAAAAAGTCTGGTTCAAAAAGAGGAATCTAAAACTAAAGCTAAAAGTGAACTCCTAAGCATGTGCCACCTACGTGTTATCTCCACCGATTGGATCTCGGGGCAACATGGTAGATATCTCAAAATCCTCAGCACCTAATCTCCCGGGAGCACCACCTACTGAACAAGACATAGGAGGAGGCTGGGGAGCGTGAAGAAAATCGGTGTCCCATTCTAGAGTGAAGAGTCACCCAGCATCTGAGTCAACAAGTAGGGAATCGATATCCAATGTAAGAGGTTGGTGAGGACCTGAGGTGGAAGCTTACACTTCGGCTCGATCTTGTTCTGTTACAGCATTTTGATGTAGCAACTCTTGATACTGAGCCTACAAACTTTGGTGACTAGCTTCCAAACTCTGGTAACGGACTCCCAGCTCCTGGTGACTAACCTCAAGGCCATGATAGTGAGCATCTAGACCCTGAAGGCTGATATCCAGTGTCTGGAAGCGACCATCGAGCTCTCGGTAGAGTCGCTCGAATTCCACGCTCCTCGTCACCATATCCTATAGTCATAAAACATGTCACGAAAATCACATCCATGTACATAAAAAACAAAAAAATGACATTTCATGCATCGCATATAACAGGACGAGAAATACAACATACACGTTTAATCCCATCTTGTGAAATCATCAAGTCCCTCAATGCAAAAGAATGTTGGGCCACCCGATCCATCTCCTCATGTGCGACCTACAAAAGGAAAGGAATGAGTAAACAAACGTCAAGATGTCCCTAAAAGATCATTGGTGGTCTAAAACTCACATGAGTAGTGTCGGAAGGATCATAGGCTAATGTGTGAAAGCTCGGGGGAAGAGGCACCTCCCGCGAGGTCCCCATAGAACCCATCAAGTAGAAGGTAGAGTCAAGGGGAATAGTGAACCTCCCCTTGACAACTCTTGACGAAGATGTGCTTACCCCCCTGACCGTATCATTCAGATCAAGCACTCGAACCCTTTTCTAGGTGAACTCTTACAAAGATAGACAAACAGTCAGAAACAAATCAACATGAATAAAAAGATTAACACATTTCATACCCGGTATCCCACTCTAGTGCCGCTAACACCTGCACCGAAACCACCATCAACTCTCGGACCTCTAACACGAGAAGGAGGGAGTGCCTCCTCATGCTGAGCTGTCGGGTGAAGCGGGAGCAGCCTCTCCCGAATAAAGTCCTCGTAGTCACCGCAATGCCCTAAAAGCCTCACTCCATGCTCCTCGAAGAGTACCTCCCACTCCTCGGGATCAGTAATCACCAAGTGCGCCCAAAATAGTCCTGTGGGAGGCATAGGCAGAATGCGCCTATCGAACACTGGCTTAGTCCACCAGAATTGAATAAGCTCTCCCAGGTACCACTCATGGGTCTTGGGCCCCTCAAGGATGAAGCGGTTGTGATCCGCGTCTCGCCAGATCTCCTTCGCCATATGATAGCTTGGGAGACCCCGCCACGGGTTGCGCTCCACCTAAAAAGAAAGAACAACAAAGTTAGAATCAATTTAAAGATAAAAAGGGTGATCATATCGATATAAACGAGGTCCATCACCTGCTCGAGAGTCAACTCGCAAAGATGCTAATAATAACCAGCAGAATCCAAAACATCCTCCTTGAAAGATGAACAAATCCGGGCCATACACGGGGCATCCTCCGGAGCATCAACAAACTACGGGGCGAGAAGGAATTGATAAAAGAAGGCCCATGCCTACAAAAATAAATGGGTTGATTAAGATTGATCAATCAAGAAACTGACAAAATACCATTCACAAAGTAAATAGACAATACCTAAAGAACCATGGGGTAGCAACGTAGCGACCATACGCGACCCTGAACAGCCAAGTCAACGGTAAAATAAGTTTGCGCTAGTATTTCCCATGGCCAGTTAAGGCCACTAACTTCATCCAAGTCCGCTAATGGCTCAATCAACCCATAGTTGATCTCGTTGATCGAGATCGGGAAAAATGTGACACTAACAGGGTGGTAAAAAATGACTGGACATACAGAGGAACCTAGGCCTCGGAAATGAACTATCGACCCGTCCAATAGTCAAACAACACGCTATAACTCAATGCCCGGCCTCTGGGGTCCACACTGAGCAAGTCTCTGACACGGTTGTAAGCGGTGGGAACCTTGAAGAACCGCTCTAAAAAGGAATCAAATCAGATCACAATACCAGTCCATGATAGACCAGTGATCGCTACAATGTCAGAGGGAGTAATGGTAACCTCCCCGATCAGGAAATGGAAGGTGTACGAAATGTCGCATGACCTCTGAGTAAGCGCAATCAACGTCGCATACAGTAGTAATGCAGGCTGTAAAGATTGCTCTAGAGGACCAAATCCAGTGGCCTTGATGGCCTGAATAAGCTCAGGGTGAGAAGAGGCGTGACGGTACCATGTCTGGATAGTGGTATATCCACCCGTGGGATGAAGCGTGGGGGACTACGAACGAAATCAAATAATACATATTTTGTTATTAAATGCAAGAACAGCGAGAAAAACACCAAGATAACCTTTCTTTTAATTTCTCTCAAATAATTTTGGATCCAAAACATGTTTGGGTCCCGAAAATTAGTTTCAAATCTCTTAAAAAATTTTAATTAATTAAAACAATTACATAGGTTAGTGACCAGGGCCTCGAGAGGCTGCACTGGAAAAATCTGGAGAGCCTTCGGGGCTACACCAGGAATCTCTGGTGAGGGTCTAAAGGACCCTCGCTAGACAGTCTGGCAAAAGACCCTCGCCAGACAGTCTGGCAAAAGACCCTCGCTAGAGAGTCTGGAGAGGGCCTTAAAGGACCCTCGCTAGAGAGCTTTGGCGAGGGCCTCATAAGGACCCTTGCTAGAGAGTCTGGCAAGGGCCCTTAAGACCCTCGCCAGAGAGTTTGGCGAGGGTCAGGCCCTTGCCGGTTCGGTTGTCTCCACCGGAAATTTTTTCCGGCGGACCTAAATTTGCCTTTTTTTAATTTCTCTAGGTTAAAATTCCACGACATGGTTCAAAGATCAGTTCAAGTCTAGTTCCTAAACAGGATAAAATCAAAAAACAAGAAAAAAAATATTGAATAAAAATGTTTTTAGCAAATACCTCGATCCAAGAAAGGTGAGGCTGAGTTGGAAAATCAGGGTCCAACGTATCTATCGGGGAAGTAATGGTAAACCCCAGCATAGTATCGGCCGCTGCCAAACCTTATGCGGTGTCAATGACAATAGAAAATACTCCGGGATCATCAGTAGGCTGAGGAGTGAGACTAGGGGTAAAGCGGAGTCCCCTGCCAGCTACCTTTGACAACATGTTTGCTAGAGAGAAGTGAGAGCAAAAGTGTTTAGAGAGAGAGTGTGAGATTATGAAAAGTAAAGGAGTAAGGAAGGAGAACCTATATTTATAAAGAAAGTAAGAGGGCCCCACCTATCTATTTATTTTATTAATTTACAATGGAAGCCTCCCAACACCATGGAACGATGCACGGGATACCCCCGATATTCCTCAAACTCATTTAATTCATTTATTCCTCAATGTTTTAATTTTTTATTGAAGGGGAAAAAATTTTTGCTCTGCATAAACTCAATCAAATAATTAAAATATTCATCGTAAAATGTATTAACATTATTTTCTTTTTTTTCTGATTTGTTACAAGAAACAGGTCAACCTCTGAAGGAAATTCAAAACATAATCGAAGAAGGAAACAGTTATCTCAATGGCTGAAGAAAGAAACAGCCTCATTTATCGATCGATGAATGAAACGGTTGCCGACTACAACAAGGACACCGTAGAAAGAAATGGTAGACCCCCCAAGAACCTAAGAAATTCCGAAGAAAGAAACTGATAACCATACGAAGACGCAACGCCAGAAAGGAAGGCCTATTTTATCATGAATTGAAAGCGGGATGTCACTGACCACATCAGTCATGAATTCTCTCTATCCCTCCGCTCTTTTCGTGTGATAATACTAGTTTATACAACCAGCAATTATCACACGAGGGGCAACTATGAGCATGGGATTTTGTACCAGCTCAAGCGTTCGATGACGACGCCTTTTTTTTCAGGATTTTATTCTTGAATCACACAATTTTCTAGTATCCTGATGCATCCAAATGGGAATCCTTCTCGTCTCAAAATTCAAAATGACGTTTTTAATAATAATAAAATTATTTAATTTTTATCCTGAAATTGACTAATTAAAAAAAATAAAAAATATAAAAAATACATAACACATGACGGAAAACCAGATCCGGGGGCTCGCATTGCCAAAGGCGGGCAAGGCTAACCTCGTCAAAAAGAGTTCGGCGAGGCCAGCTGTGAGCGGACAACACGGAGCGGTGGGCTGAGGGTGCACGATTTAGAGGCGCGGTCCACCGGGGCATTTGGAAAATGGTTTGCGCCGGGTCGGGGACCCGGGAAAAGGTTTGAAGAGAGGGTGAAAACATTATTTAGCTCGGTTCGAACCTGAATCCACCATCTCTCGTTGTGGAGTCACCACCTGGATTAGCTCTTTCCAAGAATTAGAGTCCTGTGAAGCTTAACATCCGGGGGACGGCTTAACAAGACACAGAGATTCGGGTTCGGGATAAGTTGCTTATTTCTCATTGGATCACTCGAAACTACTGGGGAAAGGATGAAAGTCGTGTGCTCCATGCCTTTGATAATACGTCGACTGTTGTAAGTCTTTGTTGAAATCCGTTAGTCGTGATAAGGCCGGGACAAGGTGTGAACCGTAAAAGGTTCGGATGACTGTAAAAAATCAAGAATTTGGAGGACCATAATAGGTCTGGTGACTGTGATAAGTCAGAAAAATGAGGACCATGATAGGTGCGTTGACTGTAATAAGTTTAGAAAATGAGGACCGTAATAGGTCCGGTAACTATAATAAGTCAGGAATTTGGAGGACCGTAATAGGTCCGGTGACTGTGATAAGTCAGGGATTTGGAGGACCGTAATAGATCCGGTGACTGTGATAAGTCGGGGATTTGGAGGACCGTAATAGGTCCGGTGACTGTGATAAGTCGGGGAAAATGAGGACAATGATAGGTCCAGTGACTGTAATAAGTCACGAAAATGAGGACCGTAATAGGTCCAGTGATTGTAATAAGTCAAGGAAAGTGGACCGTAATAGATCCGGTGACTGTAATAAGTCAAGGAAAGTGGACCGTAATAAATTCGGTGATTGTAATAAGTCAAGGGAGGAGAACCATAATATTTCCGGTGACTGTAATAAGTCGGGAAAATGAGGACCATGATAGGTCTGGTGACTGTAATAAGTCAGGGAAATGTGGACCGTAATAGGTCCGGTGACTATAATAAGTCTGGAAGATGTGGACCGTAATAGGTCCGGTGATTGTAATAAGTCAGGGAAATGTTGACCGTAATAGGTCCGATGGCTGTAATAAGTCAGGGAAATGTGGACCATAATAGGTCTAGTGACTACAATAAGTCAAGGGTTGAGGACCGTAATAAGTCCGGTGACCATGATAGGCCATGAAGCTGAGGATCGTAATAGGTCCGGCGATTGTAATAAGTCAGGAAAATGAGGACCGTAATAGGCCCGGTGACCATGATAGGTCATGAAGATGAGGACCGTAATGGGTCCGGTGACCGTGATAGGTCATGAAGCTGAGGACCGTAATAGGTCCAGTGACCGTGATAGGTCATGAAGATGAGGACTGTAATAGTTCTGGTGACCGTGATAGGTCATGAAGATGAGGATCGTAATGGGTCCGGTGAACGATGTGGACTGTAATAACTCCGGTGGATGCCCCTTATGAGCCGAAGGGGTACCTGCAAAACTGAAGAATTTCATTAGTATATATTTGTGACATGTTTTAATTCCTTGATTGAGATTGCTGGAAGCAAAAATTTTTGCCCCTTCAATCAAGAATTAATACATGAGTGTCCTGAGATATTTTTTTTTCTTCAGGCACATGATAAATGTGGAAATTTGAGTTTGAGATCTTTAGAGATGTCCCAATGACTGCTCCATTGTTTTGGGAGGCTTTCATGATGATCCCGCGGCTTTTTTGTCCAACACAATGTTGGTCCATTTGGTTTCCTGGTATTCCTTGCGAGTTACCTGTTTGGTAAGGAGAGGTTTTGGAAGGGGTACGGAATGTAGAAAATCCATTGGCTGTAATGGGTCATGAGAAATTATGAATTGTAGAAAGCCCTTTGAAATGTGTGGACTGTAATGAGTCTAGAAAGACGCGGACCGTAATAGGTCCATTGACTGTAATAATTCAAGAGAATGAGGACCATAATAGGTCCGTTGACTATGATAAGTCATGAGAAATGTGGGGACCGTGATAGGTCTGATGACTCATGATGTCAGGAGGATGAGGACCGTAATAGGTCTGATGATTGTAATAAGTCAGAAAATGGGGACTGTAATAGGTCCGGTGAAAGATGCGGACTATAATAAGTCCAGAAAGATGCAGACCGTAATAGGTCCATGAAAGATGTGGATTGCAATAAGTCCGTGAAAGATGAGGACCGTGATAGGTCCGTGAAAGGTGTGGACTGTGAAAGGTCCATGAAAGGTGTGGATCGTGATAGGTCCGTGAAAGTTATGAACCATGATAGGTTCGTGAAAGATGTGGACCATGATAGGTCTGTGAAAGATGTGGACCATGATAGGTCCTTAAAAGTTATGGATCGTGATAGGTTCGTGGAAGGATGCGGACCATAATAGGTCCATGAAAGAATGGGACTGTAATAGGTCCATGAAAGATTGGGACCATAATAGGTCCATGAAAGATGGGGACCGTAATGGGTCCATGAAAGATTGGGACCGTAATAGGTCCAAGAAAGGTACATACTATAATAAGTTGGGAAAAGTGTGGACTGTAATGGGTCCATGGAAAGATGGGGATCGTAATAGGTCCATGAAAGGTGCGGACCGTAATAGGTCCATGAAATAGGATATAGAAATTTAGGGGTTTACCCCTAGCCATGTTGCGAGGATTGTTGAATTTTCCTACAAAATAAGATTTACATGTGCAAATATGATATGTACATTGTAAAAATGAATGTGAATGCAACCTTTCTTTGACATTACATAAGGCTATCCAGCAGATGCCCCACATTAATAAGGCTGACCCGAGTTGTGGGTAAAGGCATCCTTTGGAATGACGAGGGTCCTAGATTTGAGTCGAAGTTCAATTTCTTGGTTGGATTAGAGTCAGTTTTGAGATCTAAATCTAGTCCTGAGTAGATTTAGATGAGTCAATCATTTCTTGACAATCTCATCTTTCCCATGTGGTATAATGATGGTGAGGTTGATTTATTGTCGTGAGGGCTCTGGTTGTGAAAGAAATTAGGTGATATCCATCTTTGGTTCTGATTTTCGCATAGACCAATCTTACAGGTTATTAATCTATCGAATCTTATCTTTCTCATGAATTGCCCTTTCAGATTCTCAAGTATACAAGTATGATGTTTATCTACTTGCGATTTTGACTTGTAGACATGAATGCATTTATTGTAATGCACAACATATGATTTAGTGCAAATGTCAATTTCATTGATGAATTTAAATTGGGTACCATCATTGGTAAACACTTAGGACCGTAACCCCTATTGCTAACTATCCCGTGAGGGTTTTATAGCTAGCGCCTCACTGATGCTCTAATTTTTGCCCGAACCTTACTATTTTCAGTTCGACGAGCTGTTTTACAATACATAACAATTAAGAATGTTGAAGAGTCATTCTTATACTCTGCTTTGCCGTTGTGAACTTCATCTTTTGTAGAAGCTTTTGCTTTCTTGTGACGGAGATGCTTCTGGAACTTTGTCCCAGCTTTGAATTTTGTCCAAGCTTTTAATTGTAAGCGTTTTGAGGACTAAGAATTCTTTTTTACTTTGTGATGACCCCTTCTTTGAATAGGATCTTTGTGTGGAAACTCTGTCTTTGTTTGTAAGCTTTGAGATAGCAGGATGTGATTCCCACAGAAGATGGTGAGTGTTATTTCTATTCTCTCACTTTCTCTCATAGAGATCCAAGTTGCATGAATGGTTACCAATCAAATTTTTCGGTGGTACCCAAGTTAATCTCATGTAATGATGTAACATGTACACTAAAACAACATGTGTGTGTTAAAATGAACGCATAAAGTTCTCAAGCAAAACTCAAGCGAAGTAAACATGATAAATTGATTGTCTTGTTAACCGGAGAGGCCAATTATGCAAAATGTAAGTTTGAAAGATAAATATCCCATAGAACGATGGTCTCTGCAATTTGAAAGACGTGTCATAAAATGAATAGTTATCGGAGTTGTTGTAGAAATTGTGAGTTAGCGATTTTGAATTGCACTCTCGATGGAGGGACTTTATTTTGGTGAAAGAATTGATGTCATTTGGATTGACTCCTCCAAATCTATCCCCGGAGTTAGATTTGACTGAACCCTGGCTTGATTCGAGCTAATTGGAACTTTTGACCCAAACCTAGGTGGTTAAACGAGGTAGTCGTTCCGTTGCTAGTGAGGTTCTTGATCCTTCTCATCGAAACCTAGAAGAAATTTATTTCATGCATGTGATGTTTGGTATTGTTAGGTTAGATAAAATAACGCTAAATATGTATGATGATCCTGTAAGGTAAGGCAATGGCTGCAAAATAAGGGGTTAATGTTTGTGTCAAACAAAAAGTAAAGACTGTGTGTATAGTGTTTAAAAGAACAAACAGAGTTAGTAATCGAAATAATGTACAATAATGAATCCTGTGGGATACCCATGGAACACATGTATGCATGTGATGCATGAAATGGTCAGTACGTCATATGCACGAATAAGAGGTTATGATGTCGAAGAGACATTGAAGTGGATTTGGAATTGAGATGAAACAAGATTGTTACTCATTTTAATGTATGACGATAGAGGGTGTTTGATAAACATGTCATGAGTAAGGTTGTGTAGAGTTACACCACTCTAAGTGGTATCGTTGTGATATCCAGTGAATGCAAGAATGGTGAGATGATCATGTATGGGTATCCAATTGGAGGGTATGATTCAAGGGATGATATGTCTATGTATGTACTGTCAATTGTGACATTAATTTGCATGGAAGGGATGAACAAGAATTGGATGGTTTCGAGAGGTACCTATTCTAATTTAGATACCAAAGATTGTGATGCTTATGATCCTATCTTTTTCCTCGATGTGTTCCATGGGCATCAAAAGAATGAAAGTAATAGAAATCATAAAGCAAAAGGACTAAGAAGTCAAACCTTGTCGTATGTAATCCTGCACAAAATTAATGGTCGTGGCCATATGCATATATATAACATCATGTTATGTGTACATGTCAACATATGATATGTATACTTGCATGCCTATGGTATATGCATGACATGTATGTGGAGACCATAAAAAAAATTCTCCGCCAAGTTGTATTTAGAATTGACTTTAGGCTTGAATGGGCCATCATCTTATCTGTGGGTTCCTCATGTGTAGGTGGTGATTCTTGTTCACTGGGATGATGTTGCCCCGGTTTGGCATTGCCTTGACCTGTAAATGACATGATGTGCATGCATGTATGAATGACTTTATGCATGAATAATATTTATTATATGATGTATGTCCATCTGGAGTAGGTGTCGTAGGCCTCATTCATTGAAGAGTCTTCCCTCGTGCTGGTGCATGACTGCCCCTAGGGTTCGTATTGTTAGGGACTCCATGGATGACTTTCTCGAAGTGACGACCATGGGTCCGTTGAATCAGATTCGAGTTTAAAGCTTGGATCTGGTTTGAGAACAGCCTGGATGAGTCGTGGATTCTGCACTGTATTGGCGATGATTGCTTGAAAGCCATTTTCCTGAAGTGTCAAAAGTATGTGATGCCGTACACGTACCATTCCGAGGAGAAGATGATGAATATGATGTTGGTTCTAATTTCTGCATAGATCACCCTTGCGGGTTTTCAATCTATCGAACCTTGTCTTAATTTTTGCCTGGATTACCCTTTCAGGTTTTCAATCCAGCAGACTTTTTTTTTGTCATGTGGATGTTTACTTGCGATATTCTACCATTGGCATGCAAGCAATCAAAATAAGTATATGCATAAAGATTTAGCAAAAATGACAATTCATTGATGAACTTTAAAAGGGGTATAAATGTTTCAAATGATTTGACTCCTGCCATCAATTAGCCCTTTCGGGTTTTCTAATCAACGTGGTTCTCTCGATGTCCTAAGTTTTGCCTGAGCCGCCCTTTTCGGGTTTTCAACTCAGCGGACTATTCTTTTTGTGTTTTGGAAAGAAGCCCTAATTTTTTCTCAACTAACCGAGTGTTAATTAACAGGCTAATACAAATTTATTTTTATTTGTACAGCTTTTCACCGATTTATTTCTTTCACCCATGCATGATAGCAATTGTGTAAGACTTAGTTGATTTGGTAGATCAATCAATGTTGATGCCCATGACTTCAGTTGTTGTCTCGTTCAGTGTTTCTGACTGATTGGTTGGTGCTCTCACCGCTTTGCTGGTTTGAGGTGTATGTGATGATGAGTCTTGACCATTGGCGTTTCCTTTGATGGTGTGATGATTGCTCCACAAATAGTAGTGAGTCATGTGAGGGGAGTTGTTGTCGTGTTCAACAGTTTGACTCCTTTAACTTTGACTCTCATTTGTTCATCCCTTGAATGATGTGTGGTGGAGTTGTCGATGTGTTCAACACTTTGACTCCCTTTTTGTGATGTGGCGCTAGTTGCTTAATCATGTTGTGATGGAGTTGTTGATGTGTTCCACAATCTGATTCCTTCTTGCTTGGTCACCATTTTGGCCTTATTCCAGCTATGATCCTTGTGACCTTGTGTGAGTCAGTGGACGTTTCATGCTTGGAGATCTTTCCATTGATCCTTCGTCCTTGTATGATGAGACAATTGCTATCACGCGTTGTCTAAGTACATGTATTTGTCTCTCACTTCCTCTCAAGAGTCAAATCATTTGAAATTTATTATGTTAAATCCATTTATACCCAAATTAATTTCATGGAATGATGTGTCACATGTGCTAAAAACAAGATGTATATGCTTATGAGAATGCGTGATGTCATTGATAGAATATCAAGCAAGTAAACAAAGTTCAATTGCAAATTTAAAAGCCCCGTGGGCGAAGTAGCTAAATGCTAAATTGTTACATAACCAATCATGTGTTAGTGTCTCCTAGACGTGTCCAATGAGCGTGCGGGTTGCCGGATCCTATAATTTCTCAAACTGTGGCATTGCGAAGTTTGGAAGCAAGATGACTTCATCCCCGATTGTCAATTGTACAGGGCATGTGTTCATGAGATGACTACCATGAGTAGCCAAGAATTGTTGCAACAATTCTAGCATGCCTGATTATCGGAGGATGTCATCCATTATGCTTGAATAAGAGCCATATTGCCCTTGGGGATATGCCATAAATTGGGGTAGTTGAGGTGCCTGGAATTGTGAGTTGGCCGGCGTATTCCTATCAGGAACTGAGTATTGGGTCATTTCCTGGTAGGAAGGCCCTGATGAGAATGTTGGCAGGAAAGGTTACCCCTGGAAGTGTTGGGAAGGATTGGAGGAGTTATATCCCGGTTTTCCAATCAGAGTTGGGTTCAGCTGACTTTATCCTGCCCCAAACTGATAAAAGGTAGTTGGGGGCACCATGTGCGAAGTGGGAGTTCTCCCTGTTGGATTGCCATTGTAAAGGGTGACCTCTGAGTTGGATGCTGCTTTCAGGGCCCTCTCAACATATTGGCGAATGATCGATGCTAGTTGTTCGCCATTGGCAAAGGCATCTAAGGCAGCTGCAATCTCGGCACTCACCGAAGACTGTTGAGAATTTCGCCTCTTAATGACTGGGTGGTCTTCCCCCGTGTCTTCTTCTTGCAGGTTGGCCATGAAAAAGCATAGAACCGAATCTGAATCTGGACTCGAGTCCCCACTTGAGTTAGTATATGGAACCCCCTCCAGATTGGCCATAATTGGGGAAACGCGGACCAGGTGACGAGCAGGCTTCTACCCAGCCAAGATATACAGGCAGAAGATCAGAGCGTGCATGTAAGTTTCATGACATGACTCATGATACGAGAATTGCATGAGATGTTTAATGTTATGGTTGCATTCACAAAGGGTTAGCATGCCATGATGTGAAATAACATGTATGTCAATCCATTTGAAACAAACATGTTAGTCGTTAGGTAACAAAAATGTAATGATAACAAGACCTGACCTGTGTGGTGAGGGCTTGGAGTTGAGGTGACATCCATGTGATGTTGAAGAGGTGTGACTCGTGTTTGGCCAATCCATTTGAAACAAAACAACGAGGTTTGCTTATTACCCGTGTGGTAATAAGAGTGTGAAAATTGTTTAAAG
>CATIWQ010180293.1:0-15507 GCA_949673415.1 Euphorbia schlechtendalii | reverse complement strand
AAATAACATAAAAAACGGTGTTTTAAAAATCGAGGTCTATGCGGGGTTTTTAGGAACATCGCAGCGATTTTTTATTATTTTATGTTTTTTATGTTATTATATATTAAACTGAGTTATTAATGTTATCATTTTATTATGTTGAACTATTAGTATTTATATTATAATAATTATTATGTATTATTAAATATTAAAATAATAAAAAAATTGAATCCGCCTATTCCCCGCCTGCGCCTAACTCCCGCCTAGCGCTTTTTAAAACACTGGTTAAATATCACAATATTGATAATTTTATTATTATTTTAGCCTTCATCTGTTTCAAACAAAAAATATTTATTAATTTTTCTATCTTAATTACCTAGATCTAGTTCTTTTAAAAGATATTATTTCGGACAAACTGTTGTGTTATGATAGTATGTAATTAATATACAAAAATTTTAAAATTTTATAAAAGTTAAAGAGATTTAGAGAAATTTTCCCTAAAATATAGTGTAGAGCACGTGAGTAGCACTAAACACAACACGCATAACAATATTAATATTATATTTTTAAGAACTTGGAAAATAAATATCGTTTGTTTGTGGCCTGCAAATTCCTTCATATATTGATTCCTCACTTCACAAGAACTAATCCTAATATTATTTCCTCTTTCTCTCTCTAGAAAATGCTAACAAAATTCAATACTCCCTTCAAATTTATTGGAGATTACTTTGAGGATTATGGTAATAAATCCACCTCTGGAGCTTCTTCTAATTCTAATTGTTTGGAGAACGGATCTAATTCAATGGAGATTGGGCTGCAAACTCTAATTCAGACATCATCAGAAGTTAAACCAAATGTCGTTCTAAAAATTTCAATAAAAAAATCTGCTTCAATAGCCATGGAATCTTACTTCCTCAAATCTTGTTTCTTATGCAACAAGAACTTGAGCCTTGACAAAGACATTTACATGTATAGGTATTTTGTTCATTCTTAATTAAAGAGTATTATATTTTGTCTCACTGAATGTTCTTAGTAAAATTATATACGGTTGATTGGACTAATTAGCAAAATATTGAATTTTTGTAGGGGTGATAAAGGATTTTGCAGCATAGAATGCAGAAGCAGGCAGATTTATTTGGATGAGATAAAAGAAATAGAAGAAGAAGAAGAAGCTTCAACCAAGAAAAAATTCAGCAAATCATATAAATATAATAATTACTGCAGCTCCTCCGGCCACCATGAGACGCGTCTCCTCCTTGAAGATCTTCGCCGGAGGAATAATCCGGTCACTATCACACCTCATCAAAATCATTGGGCCATAGTTTCATAGTTTGCGCGAAATGTAATATAAAAAACCAAAAGCGAGAGAGAATGGGAAAAGACTAGTAGGATATTTTTGTTCAGTCACAATAGGATGTTTAACTCTACATGTCTATTTTTCATTTCAAATTTTATTTAAAATTGGTAGAGTGTTTTTTCCTTAACTCTTTACTTCATATTTCAATTTAAATTTTAAAACCACAAATATAAAAGTAATAATTTATTTTAAAAAATAAAATATTTTTTATAAATAAAAGAACATTAACATTCTATATATAGAGAGAGTAAAGAATTTTAAAAAATAAAAACAACAAAAATATAAAATAAACAAAATTTTGAAGCTGTGTGAAGTGATAATATTCACACTTCAAAATTTGAAGTTTAAGATGAAATAAGATTGAAACCATTTCATTTCATTTCCAACTCCAAACCCAACTGGGGATGGCAATGGACCGGATATGGATCTGATTTGGACCCATATTTCCATCATTTTAAAGTTGTTCTAAGGTAGATGGTACTTGTGTCAATCTTGAAATGATGGAAATATGGGTCCGGATCAGATCCAGATCCGGCCCACAACTAGTGAACCTGTGTTGAAGATGCATTTACAATATATAAAAGATATAAGTATTAGAATAAAAGTAAAAGAAAGAAATCAATAGTATCATCTTTTGTTGATATGTTATATGTTACTTCATTTTCAATTTTAAACTTAACTTCAAAAGTTGGGTTGAAGATGTCCTCACTGAGATATAAGTGGTAGAATAAAAGTAAAATAAAAAAAAATAGAACTATATCTTTTGTTGATATTCTTTTGGTTATTTCAATTTTCAATCACATAAAATTTGTTCTGGTTTCGAGCAGTCACTATACTTTTAATTTGTCTGTTACAACAAAATCAAAAACAGCGCAGTAATCTTAATTAAACGGGCTACTTCCAAGATATTTAGCTTCCCTATATCGCAATCTTAATGTCGTAATATATGGCTCTATACTCCAAATCACAGCTACACTATTCGGGATACCGTTTAGCCAAATTTACCAGATTAGTAAAAAAATTACTAGCTCATTGATTTGGGAAGTAAGAGAGGAATACAAGTTTGTAGGTTGATTTTCTTTTCTTTCTTTTTTTGGCCTTCAACCCTATAATTACGGTATCATCATCATTATTACTCCCTCAGGTTCCTAATATTTGTCATTTTAAAATATCAATGCACTTTTTAACAAGATTTTCCTAATTTGCCCTTTCATTAATTAGGAAAGATATTAAGTGTAGATTAATTTATAAGTTGGTAATTAAGAAGAGAGAAAATTTTATTATAAAGTAAAAGGGTTAAAGTAGTCATTTTATAATGCATTGAATGTCTTATTGATTTTGATGAAACTTCTAAAACGATAAATATCAGGAACCGGAGAGAGTAATTGCCATTTTTTCCTAAAATTTGGATGTTTATGTATAGTATCTTTATTTTTTTTATGAGATAATATGATATTTTAATTTAACTTCTATTAACTTCGGATTACTATTCTCCAGCAATTGTAAAGTTCTAAAATTAGATAAATGTTACCTCTTGATTAAATAGCTGAAAGTTAGTGATTTGTTCAGATTGAAAATGATTTTTTATACACAAACTAACTTTGTAATCTTAGATTTTAGCAGTGTTTTAAAAATCGGGGGATTTTTAAGAACACCGCCGCGATTTTTTAAAATCGAGCAGTGTTAGGCAGATGATCGATTTTTCGGGGTCTAGGCGCTGATTTTTTAATTAAAAAAAGTTAATATTTTAATAAAAAAATAACATAAAAAAGCGGTGTTTTAAAAATCGAGGCCTAGGCGAGATTTTTAGGAACATCGCAGCAATTTTTTATTATTTTATATTTTTTTATGTTATTATATATTAAACTAAGTTGTTAATGTTATCATTTTATTCTGTTAGACTATTAGTAATTGTATTATGATAATTATTATGTACTATTAAATATTAAAATAATAAAAAAATTGAATCCGTCTAGGCGTCGCTTGTGCCTAACTCTCATCTAACGCCTAGCTCTTTTCAAAACACTGAATTTTGGTAACATGACGGTCAAATTGTTGTATTAAATCATGTAAAAAGTACTTACTAATTTGTACTCAAGTATTATATTTTTAAAACTTAAATTGAACATTTTCCATTCCGCCAAACGTAAAAAAAACTTAATCAAATAGTTGAAATGAAATACTATTTTCAAAATATATACTTTTTCTTTAATTATTTTTGGAGTATTCCAAAGTATATTTACGTGAAAGCTAGCTAGGCAGAATAGCAATACCGTAAAAAGGATGCTGATGAGGCATCAACTACAATATAATAAAAAGAAAAAATAATAATAATCAAACGGTCAAAACACGAAAATGATTACCCATCATCCATATATGAATGTTAACTTTAGAATTACAATTACAATAGAGTCTAGCAGCTTAAAGTAAAGCAGGCAGTATAAAATCAACTTAGATTCGATTCTCTACAATTTTCGTATTACAAAATCCATCTTTAACCCTTTTTAAACAAACCTTCCCTTCTCTTCTTCAAATTCATTGTTCATATTCAACAATTTGTGCAGTCCACCAAATCAGCAAATTTAGTATCTAAGGTGTAAAAAGGATCAATTTTAGTTAAAACTGACCATTCTTATCCTAAGTTCAACCCTTTCTTCTCTCTCTCTATATAAACCCCTCTTTCTCTTTCAACTCTCAACCAAATCTCTCAAAGACCGAAGAAATCAAAACAAGTAAACTCAATGGTGGGACTTTGGCTTCTCCAATTCTTTCTTTTTCTTGTTAACTATGCAGTATTAATTTAGAGTTATAATGATATTGGATATTGTGAATTGAAATACTGCAGGAAGAAGATCAGGCGCAGGCATGGGAAGGATATGTTGACTGGAGGAATAGGGGAGCAATCAGAGGGCGCCACGGAGGCATGGTAGCTGCAACTTTTGTCTTAGGTACGGGGAATTTGATTTTTTAGAATTCAGAAACTGTGTTTTTGGTAAAATGGAAATTGAGGGATGAAACTGAATGAAAATGGAAAATGGATGGGGCAGTCGTGGAAATACTGGAGAATTTGGCATATCTGGCAAATGCAAGCAACTTGGTGACATATCTATCAAACAACATGCACTTATCGCCTTCTAGATCCGCTAACAATGTCACGAACTTCATGGGCGCTGCTTTCCTTTTGGCCCTTCTTGGTGGTTTTCTCTCTGATGCCTTTTTCACTACTTATCTCATCTACCTGATAAGTGCCGCCATTGAATTCCTGGTAATTCCTTGACTTAATTTAGTTACCCTTCATTATTTTACCAAATCCATTGTAGCGGTTGATTTATGAGAAAATACCAAGTCAAATGCGCAATTAACTATGATTGGGTTAGATGTTATGTCATCTTCATTATTTTCCACTTTTTTAAGCAAGTTGCTCGCATCGACTCTCCCTTTAAGCTTTGCTTTTTGCCCCAATTATTTTCATATTATACCAAAAGCTCTCTTTGTACAAACTGAAATGATAACAGTCATGAGAGACATGCTTCAATTATAATGGAGTCCAATTGGACCCCATTGTGTAGTTGAGTTGATAACTTAAGACAAATAGAAACTGCCCTTTTCTCAATATGTACATACAAATACTTGTCCTCATCTCTGATAAACGACAAGGCGTTTATTAGGCCATTTATGGCATTGTGGTGAACTTCTCTCTTCAGCTCGCCACGTGCAGCTAATCAAGTGTGGTCTATTGTCTAATACATGGGTCTTCTTTGTTTTTGTGATAGCCTATTCTATTTGTGGATATTTCATCCCCTCTACTTTCTCTTGGTCATCATGAATTCCCTTTCCTTAAATTGCACATGTCTCTATCCTTTGATTACCCTATTGGATCCGAGAACAAAAAATATGCCACTACTATAATCATGAATTGACACACGGCTTGAATTACAATGATATCTATGTTACAAGCCTAGTCATAGTCTATTTTTACATTTTTGTTTTTTTTATAAAATATAACTAATACAACCAGGGAGATGGGTTATCTTGCTAATGATGCTAATGAAGAAACACTTTTCAGTACATAATAAAAGTAAAAAAACCTTATAAATTCAGTAAATAATTTTTTTGTGGTCTTAGAATAAAATGGTATTGTCAAGTTGAGTTTGTGTAGCAACCTCAAACAAAAAATGGTACACTTATTGGTTTTGATAATGAATATAGGAAGTAGAAGAAAGCCCACGTGTGCATCACCACAGAAACAAACAAACATACAGTACTTCAAGTCATCTGTGTAGGTTTGTGAACCATGTATTCTACATGTAGCCTTTATTGTACAAATTACCTTCACTTGGCACAAAATACATTTTCTGAAACATGACAATTGGTAATCTGTTTACTTGTCTCGTTCCTTGGCCTATCAGTCCAACAACAGATAATAATGGGACCCAACTGGCCAATTTTAGCAACGTGTCCAGCATTTATTTGTGCTTAGTTAGATATTGCCCTTTATTAGATTCAACGTTTTTAACGAGTGGTGTTCGTTTTTCAGCTCAAACAGTCTCGTCATTGTCTTTATCTATTTATGCTGCAGAAAAAGACATGTTTCTAAGTCAACTATAGAATATCTAACCCGACTAGAAATAAAATTTTAATTATTATAATCGCTATTTTTGTATTTCAATGTTGAATCAGGGGTTGGTAATTCTAACGGTGCAAGCAAGGTCGAGCTCACTTAAACCACCGGAGTGTAACAAAAGCAATCCGAACATCAAATGCCAAGAAGTAAATGGAGCAAAAGCAGCAATGCTGTACATAGGCCTGTATTTAGTAGCACTTGGTGTAGGAGGAATAAAAGGCGCATTGCCAACGCATGGCGCTGAGCAATTTGACGAATCGTCGCCAAAAGGAAGGAAGCAAAGATCAACTTTCTTCAACTACTTTGTGTTCTGCCTTTCCTGCGGAGCTCTAATTGCTGTCACATTTGTTGTCTGGGTTGAAGACAACGAAGGCTGGGAATGGGGTTTCGGAATATCTACTATCACGATATTTTTGTCGATCCCTATTTTCCTCGCTGGATCAGCCACTTACCGCAACAAGATCCCCTCTGGTAGTCCCCTTACCACAATCGCCAAGGTTCTTATCGCTGCTGCAACGAATACCTGCGTGACAGCTGGCAGCCCGAACAATGCCGTGGCGAATTTGACCACCAGCCCTTTCAATCCAACAGAGGCAATCCAGGGGCAGGAATTTAAGGAAGATTCGAAAGAAATCGAATCGGCTGTTGAAGTAACGAAAACCATCAGTTTCCTAAACCGAGCCGTGATGAACAGGCCAGCGGGTAATGCGCTACATTGCACAACACATGAAGTGGAAGATGTTAAGGTTGTAATAAGAATGTTGCCTATATTTGCTTGCACAATCATGCTCAACTGCTGCCTGGCTCAGCTCTCGTCTTTCTCGGTAGAACAAGCCAGCACGATGGACACGAAGCTCGGTTCCTTGAAAGTCCCTCCCTCTTCGCTTCCTGTTTTCCCCGTCGTCTTCGTCATAATACTTGCCCCGATTTATGACCACATCATCATCCCTTTCGCCCGCAAAGCGACCAAATCCGAAATGGGGATTTCTCATCTACAAAGAATAGGGATCGGTCTGGTCCTCTCGATAATCGCTATGGCGGTAGCGGCGTTGGTCGAGATCAAGCGGAAGAGAGTCGCTACGCATTCCGGAATGCTCGATTCGAAGGAGCCGCTGCCGATCACGTTCTTCTGGATCGCGTTTCAGTACTTGTTTTTAGGATCGGCCGATCTTTTCACCCTAGCGGGATTGCTCGAGTTTTTCTTCACGGAAGCGCCGTCGAGCATGAGATCGTTAGCGACTTCGCTGTCGTGGGCATCGTTGGCTATGGGATACTATTTAAGCTCGGTAATAGTATCGCTAGTGAATCATATAACCGAAAAGTACAACCACAAGCCATGGCTGGATGGTCCTAACATAAATTACTATTATCTGGAACGGTTCTACTGGCTTATGTGTGTGCTTAGCGCTGTCAATTTCTTGCATTACTTGTTTTGGGCGAACTGGTATAAATATAGAACCGCGAGATCTAATTAATCAACTACAATTCCAAAATTTTGTATAGATATAGTTTAGTTCTTCAGTTTCTGCAACATGGAAATTAGTAACTTATAATCTACAATCAAACGGGGTTTTCGTTTCTCTCTTGTAACATGGAGACGGCTTGTAGTTCATTTTGTTAAATGAAAATCATAACTTCTTCCATTATCTGGTTCAACATTTGATCAATTTCTTCGAAATGAGGGTGGGATCGGTCATCGGCATTGAAAGCATGAACCTCGCTCTTAAGCTCTATCCAACTCCAACCAGGAACCTTCTTCACCTGTCTTTCCCGCATCAACCTTGTTATCCTCGATTTTTCCTCCCACTTCTTAAGATTTCCATACATGTTAGCCAGGATAACATACGTGCAGTGCTCTTGGGGATCCAGTTCCAACAGCTGGCTTGCCACCTCAGCAGCTAATTCCATGTCACCGCAGGCTCTACAGGCACCTAGTAGAGTTTTCAGCAATATCACATTGGGTTCAAACGGCATTGAGTTCATCAAAGCTTTTGCCTTGTCTAGATATCCAGCTCGTCCTAACAAATCAACTGCGCAAGCATAATGCTCTATCCTTGGAGAAATTCCATAATCGGACTCCATGGAGTTTAGAAAGCGATGCCCTTGTTCGACCAATCCTATGTGGCTGCAAGCTGTCAGGGCTGCCACAAAAGTGATGTGATCCACTTTCACTTTCCTCTTTGTCATTTCGGAGAACAGGTCTAATGAAATATCGCCCTGTCCATGCTGAGCGTAAGCGAACATAATCGAATTCCATGTGATTGAACTGTCTTTTGTGGTCTCTTCGAACGATTTTCGCGCTTCTTTAATTAGCCCGCATTTAGAGTACATGAAAATCAAGGAGCTGGAAACAAAGCTGTTGGAATCAAACCCGGACTTTATTGTCAAGACATGTATTTGTTTGCCCAGTTGGAGAACAGCTAAATCAGAGCAAGATCTTAGGACAGCTGAGAAGGCATAGTGATCGATTTCCTCCTCCATCGATCTCATTTCCTGGAAGAATTTCGTGGCTTCTTCACTGAACCCATTCTGTGAGAATCCAGTCAAAATGGAATTCCACGAGATTCGATCCTTGAACTCCATCGACAAAAACACTTTCATTGCATCTTCCATGGATTTTTTATTTGATTCTAGATACATAGCTATCACTGCATTAGTAATTGGTACGGATTGTTCCAATCCCCTCTTCAACACCAAGCAATGCAAGGATTCTCCTCGATTTTTGACTGAACAAGAACTTATCATGGTTGTGTAAGTGTAGATATCGGGAACAAGTCCGAGTCTTTCCATGTCAAGGAATATTTTAAATGCGCTTTCAATCCTACCATGTTCCGAAAAAGCACCTACCATCGAATTCCAAGTTACCAAATCTCGTACACCAATAGCACCATCAAAAACTCTCTTCGCATCATTCAGCGAACCACATTCTGAATACGAAGTGATTGCAGCATTGCATACAGTATTATCAAACTCCACGCCATGCTTTATGATCTTACAATGAAGCTGCATAGTTGAGTAGTAGAACTTGTCATCGTCAAGCAACGTAAGAAGCGGCGAAAAAGTCCCATCGTCAAGCCTGAACCCTTGATTCTCCATGCTACCCAAAAGCCGAAACGCAGTGTCCCTGTCACCTTTCCGGACAAAACCAGCAATAAGTGCATTCCATGAGACTGAATTACGTTGAGTCATGAACTGAAAAACCACAAAAGCATGTTCAATCCTCTCACACTTGGCATACATGTCAACCAATGCACTTGCTGCATAAACATTTGCTTCATATCCCATTTTTAAAAACGAGGAATGCAGTTGTAGCCCCATTTCAAGTGAACAAGAACAAGCAACCCCTTTGAGTAAACTCCCAAATGTATAGGCATCAGCTTCAAACCCATGGATTTTCATAGATTTATAATAATCCAAAGAAATCCCCAAATTTCCGTGATTCACATAACCAGAAATCATAGTGTTCCATGTGATGCTATCTCTGTGGGACATTTCGTCGAACACCTTGCGAGCAATCGCAATTCCTGAACTTCCACATTTAACATACTGATTGAGAAGATTATTAACACTGTAAACGTCTGCTAGAAACCCCAATTTGATCGTCCGGCAATGGGTGACAAAGATTTGATACAAAACACGAGTGCTGCTTTGAATTATCAAGTTCAATGGCCCCCTCATTCATTTACTATAAAACAAATGGTACAGAAATACAACAAAAAAGAAACTCCTACAAGTGTGGACAAGCTAAATATAGGTAAAATAACCTCTCACATACAATTCAAACACATCTCCTTCCATTGTTACAGAAACAAGGCGTCATTCTGTTAAAAAAATACATCAATGAGATTGAAGAATACCTAAAAAAAATCAAAGAGGGGAAATTAGAACAATTCCCCAGGATTCGATATTAGCAAAAATTAGGGGAATAAAGAAATTAGAAATAGGGATGACAACAGAAGAAGGAGGAGTAACGTTGGTGCACACACCAACATGGGTCGTAGCAGTTGTATGTACTGCCATTGTTTTCATTTCCCTTACAGTTGAACGAATTCTTCACAAATTGGGCAAGGCATGTCTCTTCCCGTTCTTCTTTTGCATATTCATTAATTTCGCCCAATTTCACTCAACAACTTGGTCTATTTTATGATTTTGCAGTATTTACAGAAGAAAAACCTGAAAGCGCTTTTTCAAGCTTTACAGAAAATCAAAGAAGGTAATAATTGATTGATTGAATTACGATATGATACGTAAATGGAGTAGTGATTGTAAAAAGAATGAAACAGAATTGATGCTAATGGGGTTCATATCATTGTTGCTGGGAGTTTTGCAACAAAAGATTAATTCAATATGCATACCCGAGGATTTGGCTACTAAATGGCTGCCTTGCGAAGAACCATCGAATGTTGAACATTTGGCCGAGTCCTCCTCTAATTGCCCTGAGGTTTTTTTTTTTCATTTTATTTGAATTTACAAATTATTTTTCCCTTAATTTTTCAATGTTGGTACTTGTTATGTTAATTACAGGGAAAGGTGGCAATGTTATCAATAACTGCATTGCATCATCTTCACATTTTCATTTTTGTGTTGGCTTGTGTTCATGTCACTTTTTGTGCTTTAACTATTCTTTTCGGAAGTTGGAAGGTAACTACTCTATTATTAGCCAATTTCATTGTGAAGGATTGAAAAACTAAATAATTCTTTATAAAATAATCTCTCGTTAGCCATTCTTCACTTTGGATGGATGGTTTTACTTAGTTTACATTTCAATCCAAACAATGGACGCTTAACACATCCTTCCAAAATGGAAAAAGAAATGTGATTCGATTATTAGATTTCTCAAAAACTACTAGTCATCATCACTAAAAGTTAGAAAAATATTTCAAAACAAAACATTTTATGCCCTAAAATCAATATGTTAACACCATTTTCCCTATACATCCTCGAGGGAATGACATATTTCGATTTTATAATAAATTGATTGCAATTCGTTTATGAACTTGTGCTAGTCAAAATTTTCAAGGCATAACCTGATTTCAAATAGCCAAGAGTAGAACATCCTAAGGGAGTATTATTTAGTTGCTTGATCCAGTGTTTTATACTTAATTGTTGTTCAAAAAATATTATTAGTGTCTTTGAATTATAACTGCAGGTAGGACAATGGAAGCAATGGGAGGAATCTGCGCTGAGGGATGAAAATGAAGAAAAAGAAGGTATTTAGTTGGAGAATGTTTTGTTTGATCTACTTATTCGAAAAAGAAAACAAGTAAAAAGCAATGTCGAAGGCTTTTACTGCATTTATATATGCAAATTAATTCTTAAACTATTTTAGTTATTGTAAACATTGATTTTGTTATATATTTAAAATTATATGTTTCAGATAGCCCTAAACTGACCCAAGTCCATGATCATGATTTTGTCAAGAAAAGATTTCGTGGTCATGGCAAGGACTCTCTCCTTCTAACTTGGCTGGTAATTCCTAATGAACCTCATATTTTGTTTTAGCACTTCGCAGAATTTCATTTTTTTTTACTATATTAATCATTTCAAACAAGTTGAAGGGTTTAATTTGATATTTGGTACAAAAGATTGTTGTATTTTCATAACATTAATAGGGATGAAAGTAACTCACATTTTGAATCTTTTTTTTGTTCTTTCAGATGTCATTTTTCAAACAGTTTTACGGAAATATTACAAAATCTGATTATACGACATTGAGATTAGGTTTTATCATGGTAAGCTTCAGCTACAAAGTTTAATTTCACATTGACTTTTTGATATTTCTATTTGATACATTGATTTTTTTTTTTTTTTGAGAAATGCATTGATCTTTTAATTTTTTATGATCATACATGTTAACTCTTTGATTATAAACAGTATTAAGTTAATCAACTAATCTTGATAAATTTTATCAAAAAACGAATAATAACTTGTTAACTGAATTATATTGAATCATTTTTGTGATAATTCCTTGCACAGAGACATTGTAGGGGAAACCCAAATTTTAATTTTCACAATTACCTTGTTCGTGCCTATGAAGCAGACTTCAAGAAAGTCGTTGGAGTCAGGTTATAACCTATAACTTAAACTGTGGATTTTCTGTTGTTTCCAATGGTTAAAGGAATGCATGTATATAATGAGGCTGTGAAAATGTCATTGTTATTGATTGCAGTTGGTACCTTTGGATATGTGTGGCTGCTTTCTTGCTTATAGACATCGATGGTAAGGCAACATTCAACTATATATCTTGTAAATTAGCCAACGACTAACGGGTCGACTTTGCTCGCACGTTCTACCCGGCTCAGAATCGGGTTGTTTATGATGTGTTGGCATTATAAAGCGTCTCACATACTCAAACCGAGTTTATTTGCCTGATAGATTGTTCCCTGTATAGGTTGGAATGCATATTTCTGGGTTGCAGTGGCTTACTCTCTTGTAAGTTGTCCAACATCAAAATTAATTATAAATATAGCCATTTAAGACCATATAATCACATGTGATTGAGTTTTGCAGCTTCTGTTAGCACTTGGTACAAAATTAGAGCATATAATTACCCAACTAGCCCAAGATGTTGCAGAGAAACACATTGCAGTGGAGGGAAATCTAATTGTTAAACCTTCAGATCACCATTTCTGGTTCGGCCGCCCCAAGCTTGCTCTTACTTTGATTCACATTATCTTATTCCAGAATTCTTTCGAGCTCGCTTTTTTCTTTTGGGTTTGGGTAATCAAAATTATATTTTCATTATTTATTAGAAATTCAGTTTGATTTGGATGAGTTAAACTGCAAATTGTTCTAAATTCTATTGCAGTTACTGTACGGTTTCGAATCCTGTATAATGGGAGGAGTTGGACTCGTTGTCCCAAGACTTGTCATAGGGTGATAAAATTCATTACTTGTTTATCTTCTAGATATCAATTTACGGAATCTGATACTTTTTTTCTTTAGGCTATGCGTTCAGTTCATATGTAGTTACAGCACCCTGCCACTTTATGCCATTGTCACACAGGTATTCTTCAAACTTTCTTTTTTTTAATTGTGTATCGGGAAAGAAAGACGTACTTAATTGTGTTTGATTGCAGATGGGAAGTTCCTTCAAGAGAGCCATCTTTGATGAACATATTCAAGAAGTGTGCATAGGTTGGGCAAAGGAGGTCAAGCAGAAAACAAAATTAGCTGAAAAAGAAAGCTGCCCCATAGGAGGCAGCGGTCAGAAGCCTGGTCCTATGTCAACTTTGCTGAAGAAAGCAGGAATCGATTCAACAACATTTCGAGGATGAATTTTGAACCAGTACCAATCTTAATCCCGAATCAAGCAGGGCAACACCTTGCTTTTATCATACAAATTTTGATCCCACCTATTCTAGATTCATTCCCTATCATTGTAGCTAAACTGTAAATAGAAGTTTCTCGTACAAATGAAAAATCTTCGCTTCATTTATCAATGGACAGATCCATTGATGACAATCAAGCAAAATTTATAGCAACAAAAAGAGAAACTGTTGAAACTCGATACAACTTAACATAATCATCAAGCTACCTTGGGAAGCAAGATTTGCTTGTCAAACATAACTGCTAAAGAAAACAGAAAACTTCCTTACAATTTCACCCTTTTATAAGAGATCTCAGACTTCTTTCACTGAAGAGAGCGGCAGAATCACCTTCAAAGAATAGATGCTGAGAACTGAACAAAAAGCTTAATCTAATAGTACAAGGTATTTTTTTGCGCACCTTACCAGCTGCTCAACTGTTTCTGAATTTTAGAGCTGTGAGAGGATTTACCACCCTTATCTTTATATGAATTTCTGGAAGCAAGACTCTTCCGTCCTCTATGAGCTGCTGCTATGGCATGCTTTCTCTGCTTGTTAAGACGCTTTACAAGTTCAGCATCATTTTCATTTACATCCTCATTATCTTCTTCCTGGAAAGTAAAATCACTATAAGGATCTGCTTATCATTATGAATCCCCAGAAGCAAAACAAATTAGGCTGGTAGCATTCTATAAAACCAAATTCATCCAAAACACAAATAAATAGCAACTGAGTAAAAGAAAATATTCCCAACCAGAAATTTCTAAATGTTGACAAAATTCAAGAGAACATGATCAGATGCAAGCATAATCATCTGCTCTAATATGAATTTGGCATATGCAATGACTTTTAACTCCAAGGAAAAGGTTTTCCAAGCTAACCAACTGAGATATAGATCAGGCCTTATGCAACTGTTATCAAAATCGTACGATTCACGATTCGAAGCGTACGATTCGGTTCGATTTACCCCTAAATAGATTCGTATGGGACGAATCAAAATGGACTATGAATTGTGACAAAATCATGTGAATCGTTTCTGAATCGTACGATTCACTCGATTCAGAAACTGAAAGTAAAAAAATTATGAACGTCTTCCCTGCCAGTGTTGCACAATCCTAGACTAAAAAGAAACTAATTAGGACTCTTCCAATTCAAAAAGGAAGAAAAGAAGAAATTAAATTCAGCTTTTGAAAACTCAAACATCAAAATTCAAAAGCAAAAAAGAGTAGCAGTTGATCACATAAGAAGAGAAACCTACCACCCAGTTTCGAAGTTGATCATAGGAGAAGAGAAATTAATCACCAAGTTTCGAAATTGAAAACAGACTAACAAAGTAGGATTCACGATCCATCTTTTTTTTATCAATCCATCTTACAATATTTTGTTTTTGTTTTTTTTCTTCTTTTAACACCTCTAATGTGCATACACTGGTTGACACCTCCTATATTTTCTCTTTTCATTTTATATATTAAACCTACTGTTTCTCAAACTTTAGTTTTAGCTACATGTTTGTTGATATGATTTTTTTTTGTATTAACATTGCATGTATTGACTAAAATTTAGTTTTGATTTAAGTTGAACATTCTATATATATTATTTTTATATATTTTGAAGAATTTGATTTGAATCTTACAATTCGATTCACGATTCATAAAATTGGGATTTCGATTCTTGATTCGAATCTCGATTTGACAACTATGCCTTATGCAGAAATAAATATTCAATTCTTCATTCCATCTTGCCTTTCTCTGTTTGTAGATTGATCAAAGCTTCTAATTACTTGATAGTTGATCCATAACAACTTGGACCAAAAAAATGGAAACTTAGTTCAAAGGATTACGAGAGAGAAACAGGTTGAGGAGATTAATAGGAATAAGAAACTGTTAGAGAATCAGTAGAGTAATTAGGAAAATAATCAGGGGAATGATTAGTGGGAGCAGTTAATGGTATATTAATTTGTTATCTACTTCGTATTATCCTCTGTATATAAATATGTGTAATCCCTCATTCAATATCAATACAATAAATTCAAAAAGTCTTCTAGTTTATTACAGAAACAAAGGAAATGAGACAACATAATGAGGGAATTAGTGTGTTAGGATTTTTATTTCTTTACAAATTGGTTATTGTTTGTTATTCTCCCCACCACTAGTATACTTCAGCTGGTTCCAAATAAGTAGGTTATAAACAAAGGGAAATTTAGGGGTTTTGAAAACCCCCCAACAGTGCAGGAAAAAGCA
>CATIWQ010180290.1:0-11459 GCA_949673415.1 Euphorbia schlechtendalii | reverse complement strand
TCAAAAAACATTTTTGAATTTTACCCTACCAATTTTATCTTTTTCTCTACTATTTCAACAAAAAAAAGTTATAGAAAATGTTGGGCTTAGAGTTGGTGGCTAGCAACTTTCTGCTATGCCTAAAGCCTCTTAAACCCAAGCCCACACCCTTTACTATATTCACTTACTCGGTCCCTCATTAACCTAGTTATAAAAACCCTTTATTCTTCTCATTTGTTGCTGCCTCTTCTCTTATGCCCCTCTCTTCTTTGTTCTCTGATACTTTCCTCTACCATTTTTGCAACCCACTTTGCCATGTGCTCGATTAGTCTTGAAGCTTCCTTGGCACGTGAGAGCTGCAAGTGGGTGATTCGGTTATAAGTTTGCTACGAGTTTGTTGGAAGGTGGTTACGGGATTTGGGTATAAAAGGGAGAAGAAGGTTGGAGAGCGTGTAGGTGATTCTATTTCGGTTAGTTTGCTGGTTTAGGGTTTTTCGTTTTACTTGTTTAGATCTTTTCCGATCTAGTTTTCGGTGTTGTATCTTGTTTCCTTTGTTAAGCTCGGTAGCTAGTTTCTTTTACCGATTTGCTTGTTCTAAGGATTGATTACTCTCCTGAATCTCCTGTTCTTGCTGTATCTTTACCGATTAATAAGATTGCCGAAAAACCTTACCCTTGGATTACCCTTCAAAAGAGTGGCTTGTGTTTATAAGTCCACTCGGGGGGAACCAAGTAAAAATTCTGTGTTTTTTACCTATTCTAATGATTGAACGTTTATATTATGTGTTTGAAAAAAAACTGTAAAATCGGTAGTTTCGGGAATAAATCTCAACAGAAAAATTGTGAACTTGGCTTAAGAATATGTCATTATAAATTCGGTTGAACAAAACCCGAATTCAAAATTCTAAAATATGGGTTAAGGCACGCTAATATTTATGTTCTTAATAAAAATATTGACAAAACCCCGGCCATCACGTTCCGGGTGATGAAGAAAATGTTAAAATATATGTGTATACATATCCGACCAGAATTTGACAGTGGAAGTCCTTTTCTTGAACTTTGTTTCTTAATTGCAAAGGGAAAAGAAAGGCTTAGACACGACAAAGCAGTTAAAGCTTCATGCATGCAATTTCTTTTTCAATTGATCTTTTCCACAAATTCATAAGAGTTTCACCCTAATACTTTACTTGTAAACAAGTTCCATTTAAATAGCTGCTGTAGTAGCATCCAATTTAGTAATAAGGGTTGATAATATAACTGAATTAATTCTTCATTAATGAGAAGTTTTAAAATTTGTATATATTTGCATACATGCTTTTGAGGAGTATAGGTGTTATTGTTTTTTTTTTTGCTACTGTTGTTTATTAGTAACCCCAAACTTGTCATAGTTTGCATTTGCTTATACTCTTGTATCCAAAACACCTAAAAGCAACTATTTAATCATCATAACCAAATTTCTAAAATTATTGTTCGACGTTGAAAAAAAAAACTGATGAGTTACGATAATTGCTTGTAATCAAACTAGTTTCTAAGCATTTTTTTTATAATAAACAAGTTGGTAAGAAATAATTATATATAGATAACCATTTAAAAATATGGTAATAATTTATTAATATAGAACATTAGTGCGCAACCAACTCACCAACTAAACAAATCAATGGTCGCTACACGTGTGTTACATGTATTACATCTAAAACTATAAAACACCAACACTTTTAGAAGAATTTAATTTAGAACAAAAATCAGAGTCATTAGAAGCATACAATTTCAGAATTCATTCTCCAAATCGAAAATTCCAATTTCCAAAACATAATTTCAAATAGTACACTTCTCTTTTGACTTTTTACAAAGTTCATGAACCAAATTGCTCAACTTACATTGTATTTGAAGGTTATACTGAATTTTCAAAACCATCATGTACAGCTAAGAAAGGAAATCAATCTCGTACATGAATATGGTTACATTATCTTCAAAATTCATATAATTACTTTCCGTTTTGTTATTATTATACTAAACAAGTAAACACAATCCTGGAAATATTCTGAAGAATTTGGAAGCTACTAACCAAATTGAGAAAAAAATTCCTTTGAATCAGTTCTTTTTCAGATTGAAAAACATTGGGTAGTGAAATTACAATTTTATTTATAAATGGTCTACAAATTAAGGAAATTTATTTACTTTCGATGGTATATAAATGAGATTCATGCTCATGGGAAAAAATTCTCGCTAACATTTATGTCGATTCTGTTCAACGGATTAAAAATCAATTGACCAGATCAAACAATATTTTGTTGGCACATTATCAATATTTACTCCAATTTACTGATTTTTAATCTAGTTGTCAAAACTGCTAGAAATTTTTTTCAAATATTTTTTCCAAACCAAGAGAATAATTTTTCTTCTATTATACTCTACAAGTACAAGCACAAATTCTTTTTTTTTTTTATGAACTTAGTTCAAGATCCATGACTTGTAGGATGTGTTATTTGTTTTGCTCTCTCCCTTTCGAGTAATTTTGTTTTCCTCAAGTGGTCTTTTTAATTTCCTTATGCGGCTATATCCTAATTTTATCTTTATGTATCTGTTTAGCTTAGTCCATCCATTGCATTTGTGTTGATGTATGAATCCTATTATTGAATGAATGTTGTATTGATTTTTATATAAAAAATAATATATATATATATATATATATATATATATATATATATATATATATATATATATATAAAATTGAAGCATTTTAATTGAATACATGTTGCTGGTGTGTAATTGAGGGCAGCCATTTCAATATTCAAAAGTTTATTAAATTCTCATCATCATCATCATCTTACCAAATGCAGCGGGATTCTCTATTCAAATTTGACCCCAAAATTGACCAACTTTTATCAATCCCAAAAATTACTGACCAAACATCATTAAAAACATCCATTAGTCTTGAAAACAAAACACACATTTCAAATCCAAACAAGACCAATTTCAAAAACCCAAATCAAAAACTGTACTAGTAAAATCCCAACAAAAGTATTTCGACATTCACCACCATATCTGTCAGAGGGATTTGCTTCCGCCTACTTTAACAGTGACAATATCTGCCAATAAAATTTAATGCCATCCCATACTTTCTTCTTCTTCAATTCAACCTATAATATTAATACTGCAGCTACTTCCTTGCTCTGTGTTTCTTTCAATTAAAGCAGAATTTCAAGCACTTTCAGAGCCACTAATACGATGATCGGAGTTGTATTTTTTGGACGAGATGCCAACTGGGTATTTAATGGCATTGAGTTCGAGTTTTCTAAGCGCAGCTTTGCCCAAATCAATGCCGCAAATATCAGAGAGCCTTACAAGATAGAGAAGTACGTCTGACAGCTCTTCCCCTAAATGAACTTTCTCTTCTTCTTTCCAGTCTGGTAACCCTTTTGGCACCTCTCCTTTCCATTGGAATATCTCTGAAAGTTCTCCCACTTCTCCCACCTATTTCACCGAAGTTCTCATCTTTATCAACAATTCATAGTATTAGTTTACAGAAATGCTGACCCATTGGTGAATACTGTCTTCTTTTTAAACCCTGTTTCTTTAGTTTTGATTTCAGATCAAATTTGCAGATATCTGAATAATTTATCAATTTAAGGAAATAAATTACAGTTTTGCTTAATTTGTGGACAAGGACAGAGGAGAGACCAGAGTTTGGTGAGTATTCCGGATTTCTCTGAAAAATATAATAGAGAAGACTAAACGAGTGATCCAATTTGCACAGTAGGTCAACTTTGACTAGACTTTATAATACAAAAAGGGTTTAGAATTTAAGATAAACAGTGTTAAAAACCCTAACTTGAGATCGAAGTAAGTAATTGGGGGAAATGGGATCGTAGAAACAACAAAAAGGTGCACTTGAAAGATGGTTTCTTTGTTATCTAAAGTAAAGGAATCATTGAATTTTATTACCCCAGTTGTATTGATTTGGTCAAATAAATGATAAAACGGAACAGAACAAACAATTGTAAACCAATAATCCTTTTAATTATAGGTGACCAAAATTCTCTTGCACATTAAAATCACATAACAACAAAGACCAAAAAAACAAGGAATTTATAAGAAATCATCAGGCAAACATCAAACAAACAAAAAAGACAAAATTAAAAAAAATAGAAGATAAAACAATACCAGAGCCAAAAGCAGGTTCCTTGGACTATGAAATTGATCCCAATCCCTTTCCTTAGCAAAATCAGCCATTTTGCTCTTGAGGAGATCAACAGACACAATCTCTGCATCTGATTCTCCAGTCATGGTTTTTTGTTTCCAAAACAAATGGAGATTTCTGGCCTTAAATCAGACCCAACTGGGGGCTATATATATACCAATAAGATAAGCTTTTACCCCACACTTACCAAAGAAAATTAGTTTTTAAAATCAAATCAGGCAGAGGAAAAAAAAGGGATTTTTTAATTTAGGAGAAATCAGAAACGGTTTGCAATTTGTTCAACTTTGATTGCCTTTTTGGCAATGCCAGCCAGGAGAGAGGCCATCGCTGACGAGGAGGCTACCGGCTATTGCCAGTTGGCCGATGCCATTATTTGCCGGAGTAGTGGACCTTTATTTACAGGGTGAATGACACGTGTCAGTGGAACTGGATTCGTGCCTTAATCTTTTGGTTGTCTCGTGCCCCTCAATTTGGGACCACATTTTGCTGATTCATTCGGATTCTTCTTCTCCCTGCTCGATATAATTTTATAGTTTTTCTTTTTAATCTTTTGGGCAAATAATACGATATCTGATATTTAGTAGCGTTTGGAGCTTTGCCTATTTCGAAAACAAAGACTTTATAAACGATTAACAACTATAATAATTAATAAGAATTCTTACGCAAAACGGTCGTATAATGTCCTACCAAATTTCGTCATTTGTGCTACTGAGTTTAAAGTGATATAAATTTGTAATTTTATATGGAGAATAATCATTAGACATAAAACAATGACTTTCAATTGAAAAATTATAAGGATGGTCAAGTTTTTTTTATGCAAACGATGTTATTCACCAATATCTACACATTACACATTTTTTTTATTATAAATTTTGGCCCACTAGCATACATGATTAAAATTATGTGAAATGTTATTTTTCAACATTAAATGACTCGATTTTCTGTATAAAAGAAATATGTTAATGAAATTAGTTTATTATAAATATTGTTAATCTACGAACATATTTAAGTTTTTTTCTATATCAAATTACATAATTATTTTACCTGCAAACTTTGGATTACATCAACAAACATGACAATAATGATATTAATATCGTTTTAAACACGTCCAAATAACCGGTTCAAGTATAGAAAAGCTCGTTTATTTTAAAAATGTCTAATATCTTAAGCAAAGGAGCAATCGGTAAAGCAAGTACCATCCACCACTATAAGAGTATCGCCGTCACTTTCTCCACCTCATTGTCCCGCTTTCGACATTCCAGCCACTTCCTGTAGAAGTTCGAATCCATTATGTTTTTTTATTTATACCAAACGTTTACACTACTATTATAATTAAAATGGTAAAAATGATAATATAACCTCGTAATGTAAATCTTACCTGTGAAGAGAAATTTGTTATTCAACTTTACTACAATTACACCATTTTTTTTATTAAATACTCTATAATTTTTCTTTCATCAATATCTTATCAATCTATTCATATATTATCTGTCGTGTTCAACTAAAATTTCTTGGAATTAATTAATTTAGGTAACCGCATTTGCATTGTTTTTGGATATCATAAGTTAGGTGAAGAGTATGTTTACCTTTTTTTATTTTAGTATTTTGGAATTTCTTTCAACATATTTCTTTTGACTTTTTAGTATTAGCTGCATTTCCAAGTATTTGAACACTATTATTTTTTATTATTATAAAGATAAAAAAAGTTACCAATGACAACATATATAGAGACAGTAATATGTAAACCAAATGCACAATAATTCAAATTTTAAGTTCTAAATGAGAATTACATATCCTGCACTAATAGGGGCTAAGATTTAACTCGATGGGGAAAATTAATTCTCAAACAAAGGTAATCCATGTCACTAGAAAAATTCCTAATCATCTAATTGACCCAATATCTTATCTTAGATGTACATATGGAAAAAGGGAAACGAAAAGTAAAAAATTAAGAATTCATCCTCAATATTTTAACATTTTACGTGGTTGATGATACTGCTGTACAGTATTTAAGCTAATGTCATGACAACTAATTAGGGTCAGCTGATTTTATCAAATTTAGCTACTTGGTCATGAATTCAGTCTATTTACTCTAATAGTCGGCACTTTTTAATTTTTAATGGAAGAACATGAGATTCGAACTCAAAATCAACATCTTCTTACTTTACTTTGTGAGGAAGGTCTAATCAGCAAACCAGAACCTAATTCACTTTAAATTAAAATGATTATTTTGGAGAAAATCGAAGAATCAAATTGAACTTGAAAACCGATAAACCAATGAACATGTCAATATTTAGTTTTCTCCTAAACTAAAATTATCCATATATATATATCGTACTAATTTTATAATTAATAATATTTGAATACTGAATAACCTTATAATTTTATTCAAAGCATGCAGTATTTGCAGAAGTTATATTTTGTATCTATTTTAACAATATTAAAGATTATAGGTTTTATATTCGATAATACTATACAATTATTTCCAATTGAAAAATTAATACTAAAAACATCAATAACATTGTTGAATCATCAGATAAATTCGGTTGAAGGATTGTATTACTTATTAATTGACTACCATTATTTTAATGTTTAACAGGAAAATTGAAGATTGATAGAAACTATTAATCATCTGTTCATATATGAATTACAATGGTGGAAGTTTTTTTCGGAATACTTGGATAGATCTGAAGTTTCGACGAACATTTTCAGATTGAAACTTATTTAACAAATTTATCAACATTTTCAAATGTATAAAATCAAAGAATCAATAACTTAGAATGAAATTTCGTTATAAATATTTTGAGCCATGTTATGAAACTCTCTCAACTTTATCTTGCCAAGGCACGGTTCCCATTAAAATATATATAATTATCTAAAAATAACTTGTTTTGCTGTTATTTTCATCCAATGACAGTTAATCACTGCAGATAACCGTCAATATAACTGCAATACTGAAACACTATATAGTGAGTCGCGATCGTGACTTTATATTCCAGACTTTCTATTTCTCAGGAGAATACAAGTCACGTGCGCGAGCCAGTGTCGCGAGCGCGACACGGGTTATGTCCAAAATTACGATTTTTCTAGGGTTAAAATAAAATATTTTTTTTAAACCAGCCAAGGGCATTGCCCCTTAGACCCTACCAGGGGAACTGCCCCTTGGACCCCGTCAGGGACTGCCACCCCTAGACCCTGCTACCGATGGCGCTGCCCCCGGATCTCGAAATTCAAATATTTGTGATAGAATCCGAATAAACGTGCACTCCGCACTCTTTCTATTTGCTAGATGAAGTATTACGATCCGATCCAATTACACTAGATTAGTAACAACTTTAATTGTAAACCAAAAGTTGGTGAAATTCTCATAGGATAACGTCCAGTCCAAGTGTCCAACACATTCATAACTATATAATTCATGTGTTCAAATCATAACCATTAATTTGTTGATCTGCCAATAATTAATTGCATGATAGCCCTCAACAATGGAAATTCGACAAATTAATATATAGAATGATGAATATATGAAGTGCAAAATTGAATTCATAGGAGTCAGGCCAGTCCTGACAATTTAAGGGCTTTTTTGGCAAAATAATATAATAATTAATAAAAATGGGTTAAAAAAGCAGTAATTAAAAGTTATTTTTATTTAGAACCTAGTATTTGATCTCAAGACCTCTTACATTAATATCAAGTAACTTACCAATTCATCAACATTAATTAAAATTCATTTTTATCATTTATATATTAAGTACTAAAAATTTAAACATAAAAAATATTTTTGAACCCTTTTCAACTAGGAGTCCTGGACGGGAGCACCCCTTGCACCCTGCCCAGGGCCGACCCTGATAGGAGTACTAGGATTGCCCGTTGAATTCATCAAGTCAGAAATATTCAATGCATCTGATCCGTTTCATAAACAAAAATTCATATTTCATTGAGTTTGGTAATAATTCTTTAACAGAAATATCAATTTGTTTGATGAATTCTGTCTCATTTTATCTTTCAACTATTAAAAAATGTATTCACTGAAAAAATTGTCCTTGTTATATCATAATTTAAGTCGGTGTCCTCATTATTTCTTACAAGTTTATATTTCTATGAAACTATTTAAATTAATGCGAAATGAGTGATTATTGGTCAGACCCTGTTGTTAAAGTTAGTCTTGTTCAAGCGACTCGCAGGGCCTAGTCCATTCAAGTCCAACATTCATGGATCAAGTTTGAACAAACATGCATTGATATAAGTCCGGTTTGAGCATGCCGAAATCCGAAAGTATAATGAGTGACTTCAGTTTTTTTAGTATAAAATCCTAAATCTTGTGTGATACATACATACATACATATCAAATAATAATATAGATATAGTTAAAAATTATTTAATGGGTAGGTCGTGCCAGGTTTGGGAATGTAATTCTAAAACCTAAGTCTGAACTAATCCAAATATAAATTCATGTTGGCTGAATTGGGTATAGACAAAGAAATATTTGTGTCAAGCCGACCAATACCGGTCCAACCCACCATTGATTTTTTTTCTCATTTTATTATTTCTACCCAAGTCACTCGTTGGACATATTATAAATATTTTTCATAGTAAATTAAAATAATTTTTTCGTTTTCACATTTATGAAAGTTTCATTAGTTTTGAAAAGGCTTTTCTTAGGAGGAAATTGAAAAAACAAACATAGGAAAGGTGTATAGGGCCACGGTTCTAATTTTGTTGTGGAGAGGTAGTGTAGTAATTGACGTTGATGACTCTTAATTTAAGTACAGAAAAATGAAATTATGGAGGAATTTGTTTTCTAATAATATGGATATTTTTAAAAGATTGGTTATCAAATCAAAAACCTCTTACACATTTGAATGTGTATCAATTGAACTAAGTTGAATATGTGCTTTTTATGATGACATATAAGTTATAATTCAAATGATCTATCAACATTTGGTGTCTCATTTTAACAGTAGATTTAGTAGATTACTTGTAAATTTTGTTCATTTAGACATCGACTAAATGCATGTGAAAACAATTTGAAAAAAACAAAAAGAATTAAAATAACATTAAAAAAGTTTTAACTTTATTTGTTACCTTGTTTTGAATTCATAAATAACTAAAATTAGATATGTCGGATAAATTTTGGTTAGTTCAATATATCATATGCATACCAAAAATTTTAGGTTACAAAATAACAAGTAATTTCCAATATCTAAAATTTTTTTAACAAAAAAGAACTTCACTATTTTTTATTTTTAAAAAAATGGTGTGCCACCCACCACTTGTGCTAGTGTTTGTTACATATGATGACAATGTCCCTATTAAATATTTTTAAGATTGTACTAAAGATTTGGGCTACCTTTTTAAAGCACTTAGTCTTTTAAAATCTATAGGACGTAATCTCAAACTTAGTAGATTGCAATCTCATCTTTTACTTAATTAAATACACCTACATAATCTCTTTGATATAGCTTCTCCTAAATATCATTATCAATAACTTACATGACTCACTAAATTAAGCAAAACCAATAGATTTCTTGCACTCACTCTTCCTCTAAATATTTTATTAGTTACCAAAGTTTCACGGGTATTATTTATTGGAGATAAATAAATGAATACACAAAAAATTTTGAATTCATTAAATGGCTAGCTAGCTTAACAAACATATTCTAAAGAAAACTAGAAATACGATAAGGATTCGATAGGAAATTCAGAATACATACCATTTATTTATATTACCACATGTGTACATGCTAATAGATACCTTGTTTGCTAAGAAATTAGCTGTGCTGTGTTATCTTTTATAATTTATATTAGGCTTATCACTTCCTAAATTTATTAAAAAAAATAGTTGTCATCGTGAATTTTTAAAAGTTTTAAATATTTTCCTGAACTAGTAAAAAATTCACTAATTGCTTCAATATCACGTGTATGCTTTTGCACTAGTGCAAAAATGGCTTATAGGGTCGCACTATTTACGAGACTTATAGAAGAAACCGTTGGTGAAAGTGTGAGCGAAATAGACGTTGGGGCAATACTAAATTAAGTATTCCGGACGGTTGTTTTGTAACAACCATCCGGAATACTTAGGTGTATTGCAGACGGTTGTTATGTAACAACCGTCCGCAATACTAAATTGAGTATTCCGGAAAGTTATTTTGTAACAACCGTCCGAAATACTTAGGTGTATTGCGGACGGTTGTTACATGACAACCGTTCGCAATATAAATTGAGTATTCGAGACGGTTGTTTTGTAACAACCGTCCGGAATACCTAGTGAAAAGAAGCCCACTAAAATAATTAAACTAGTTGAACGCTTCAACCCTAAAAAGGAAAAAGTAGAACACAGATCATCTATCGCTTAAAATCCCTAAATCCTATCTTCCACTTCTGCGATCTTAGCAGCGATTCCATCTCCAACTTTGTCATCTATTTTTCTCCGGCACCAATCCACCTCCTTCATCTTTTTTTCTCAAGTTGCTAAGCCCCCTTCCTCTTCGCACCTCTCATTCTCTATTTTTCACCTTCGTCTCTTTTTGCCGGAATCGCCACCTTCGTCTCACTGCCATTTATGTGCTTGCATTTGAGGGGTTGAGAAGGAAAGACAAAGAGAACTTCAAGGATTGTTGGAGCATCGAGCTATTTCAGCTGGAAAAGAAGCAGAGCTCCGATTACCTGATATGACACTGCAGGAGGCTTTTTCTTGGTCTTCTGTGACCTTTCCGTGATTTTTCTCTATTTTTATCGTTCTTCTATTGAGTCGATGATTGGCATTTGCTGTTTGTCAAGTTGAATTGGGTAAAATTTGAAGAATTTTATCATAGATGATATTCTCGTGGGTTTAGGTAGAATTGTTTTATATGATGTTGATTTTTGTTTGGCTTCTCTGAGGTTGAGGGATTTTGGTCAGATATTTTCATCCTTCAGTCCCAAGAACCGTCAATTTTCAGCTCTGCAATGTGTCTGGGTAAATCTCTCCTTATTTACATTATTACTTCAAATTTGTTGGGTTTCCATCTTTTTTTTTAATTCCTGATTGTTTTCCCCACAGTTTCAAAACCGAGTTGTTAGAGATTTGTTCGGATGATCCTCAAGTATATATACTCTTCGTCCCAGGAAATCCGGGTCAGCTGCTTGATTCTTGTGTTATTGTGCTTATTTTATTTAATTGTGAGCTCAATTGTGGATAGCAGCCTTTTTCTTTATATGTTTGGTTCTTACAATACAGGAGTTGTTTCATTTTATAAGGATTTTTTGGAATCGCTATACGAATTGCTTGGAGGAATTG
>CATIWQ010180289.1:0-14813 GCA_949673415.1 Euphorbia schlechtendalii | reverse complement strand
GTTAAAATCCCTCATTTTAATAACTATAGAGGGGACATGGATCCTAGAATCCAAGTTAAAACTTTCAAAAATAAGATAGACATGGCACATATCTCCGAGGTCCACGCTTGCGTGGTATTTTCAAAACACCCTCATAGGGCTAGTTTCCTACTGGTTCGACGCATTGCCATTCGGCTCCATCAACAGCTGGAGGAACTCCAACATAAATTCTACACATAATTCATTGGCTCCATACCAGCCAGAACCTCGTCGCGGACGCTCTACAACATCAAACAAGGTTACAACGAGTCATTGCGAACCTATATCAAGCTATTCAATCGTGCTTGCCTCCAAGTACGCAACATTGATTTCAGCACAGTGAAAGAACCCATGATCAGAGGCACCCGTAGCAAACGACAGGAAAAAATTATTCAGAAGAACCTGGCTGACCTCCAACAATTGATGAACATAGCAAAGGGACACATCGAGATCTACTAGCTACAACATCCTAGGGAAAATCAGTCGGCTAACAGCCATCCTAGGCTTGAAGACCAAAGATCTAACAGGAGGAAGGGTGGCAACCCAAGAACCAGCAGTAGAAAAGATTACATCAGCCCCATGCTCAACGATAGACCAACATTAAACTCTTCTTGAGTGATATCCTGGTCGCCATACAAAAGGGTGGCGATAAGAGAAGCCTTTGTTACCCAAGGTTAACCGTCGAGTCCTAGTTAGGACGGGGTATGAACAAATATTGTGAGTTCCACAAGGCCAAGGCCCATAAAAAGGATGATTGTCGGGTCCTAGCAGATGAAGTCCACCAGATCATTAAAGAGGTAAACTAGAACAAATTGTCAAAGGTATCACTAAGCGGTCAACTGGTGATGACAAGATAGACAGAGAAATAAGAGCTCACCCAAACGACGGAACAAAGGCGTGATCCTCATAATCGGTGACGACCCGACTCATAGGAGTCATCAAAGCGACCCAGGCACGGGATAAAAAAATCAGTGGACAAGTGAAAGATCTCTCCGCCAAACATAGCATGGTCAAGCAACCCAGACCTGACCCATTGGTGGTAGAAGTTGACATTAAGGGCTACAAGGTCAGACAGGTCATAGTAGGCATAAGTAGCTCAGTCAACTTAATCACTAAATAAGCCCTCACGTAACTAAATATCATAGAAAATCGCATGTTCCTCGGTTACACGCCACTCATAAGCCTGAGTGGCCACACGGTTCCTGCATTGGGACAAGTGAACTTAGAAGTCGCAATGGGGGACAAAGAACACAAATGGAGAGCACAAGTTGGATTCATCGTGGTAGATATCCCCATTGCTTATAACGTGATCCTAGGAAGACCATTCTTGGTGGACACCGACTCCCTCATCTCGATGAGAAAGTTGGTGATGAAAATCTCTACAACCCAAGGGCAGCTGTCGTCATTGGGAACCCCTGGGTGGCTCATGAAACATATCTCGCACCGCTTAAAACCTACACAGAAGGAGACGAGTCAAAGAAGGAAGACAAAGTTGAACCGGTGGGAAACTTAGAGATGTACATGATATCTCCAAAGAGACAGGTGAAGGTCCCCAAAGATTTAGATGACAACATCAAAAGCGATATATGCAATGTTCTTAAGGAAGAACAACACACATTTTCTTGGGGGAATGATGACATACAGGCGTTCCAACTGAGGTCATTACCCAAAAATTCAAACTCAACCCTAGACCTGTTCGTCGGGCGAGCCGGGCCAAGTTAGAAACCGAGCTTGGCGGGTTTTTTTACAAAAAACGCTAACCTAAGCCTAGCCCAAGCCCATACTTTAGAACTTCGGGCTCGGGCTGGGTTCAGGCCGGTTATACAAGGTCATTCCCAAGCCCATGATTATTTTTTTTGTTATAAATTTTTTTATTAAACTAAGTTAAAAAAATATAAAGTAGATCAAACTATGTTTAAATTTTTAATATAATTGCATTGTTTACATAAAATCTTTGAGATTTAGTAACATTTATTATAATCAAGTATACAAATTTAATAGGATAAAATATAGGAACTTAAAATAATTATAAATTTAATGTATAAATATATAATAAATAAATAAAATTATTCGTCGGGGCTGGGTTCGGGCCGGGCTTGGGTTTTTATAAAAAAATGAAGCCCGGCCCATAAATCTTCGGGCTTCGACGGGCTCGGGCTCGGGCTCGGGCAGGCTTTTTTAAAAAATGAATGTCCAAACCCGGCCCGTTGAAGCGGGCTCGGGCCGGGTCGGGCGGGTACCCCGACCCATGAATAGGTCTACTCAACCCTGACGTTGACCCGGTCAAGAAGAAGAAGCAAAATCACACCCCCGAGAGACAAAAGATCAATCGAGGCAGAAATAAAAAAGTTGCTTACAGCTGGCCACATTAGAATTGTGCATTACCCGGATTGGCTCACCAACGTGGTCCTTGTGAAGAAGTCAAATGGTTTGTGGAGGATGTGTGTTAACTTCATCGACCTCAACGGAGCCACTCCAAAGGATAGCTTCCCATTGCTCAACATCGATCAGCTGGTCGACTCATCAATCGGCTTCGCCATCTACTCACTCGTAGATGCGAAGTCGAGCTATCACCAAATCACGATGCATCTGGATAACCAAAAGAAAAAATCCTTCATCACTCATGAATGAACTTACTGTTACATGGTCACGCCGTTTGGACTTAAAAACACCGGAGCAACATATCAATGGCTAGTCAATGACATGTTTAGAGACCAAATAGGCCACACATGATCATCAAAACCAAAAGTGAGGAAGCCCACACAAAAGACATGTAAACCATCTTCAAAACTCTATAACAACATAAACTCTGGCTAAACTCGGAAAAGTACACCTTCTACGTAAGGGGGGTAAATTCTTAGGGTACCTCATATCACAGAGGAGAATCGAGGCAAACCCAGAAAAGATTGACGCGATTATGAAAATGCAACCACTAAGGAGTCTTTAAGACGTCCAAAGACTCAATGGCCGTATCAATGCCTTGGGACAGTTCATCTCATTCTCGGCCAAGAGGTGCCTACCGTTCTATAAGGCCATCAAGAAGGGTCAATCGTTCAAGTGGGTAGAATTCCAGGAGGCCTTCAACAGCATAAAAACATTCCTCGGATCCCCACCTCTACTCAGCCGGTCAGAAAACGGAGAAAACCTATACATGTACTTAGCGGCAACTGATGAGGCAGTCATATTAGTGTTGATAAAGGAAGATGGTGAAGGATAACATCCGATTTATTACATCAATAAAACGTTGAGGGGCACGAAGTTAAGATACCCATGAATTGAGAAGCTGGCATTGGCGCTCGTCTCTACAACCATCTGCCTTCGCCCCTATTTTCAAGGCTACACTGTGATCGTAAGAACAAGCTACCTGTGAACAAGATCTTGCAAAAACCTGAGACATCACGCAGATTGGGCTATAAGTCTTGGCGAGTTCGACATAAGATTTGTGGCACGAAAAGCCCTTAAAGCATAAGTGCTAGCAAACTTTGTGACCGAGTTCGCCGGCCTTACTCTAGAAGAAGCTCCAAAAATAAAATAATGGACCGTGTACATAGATGATACCTCATTTCAAGGAGTAGGAATATGAGTGGTGATCAATGGGTCTGAAAAGATAAAATTAATTTATGCGACCAAGCTAGCTTACCCAGCAACCAACAACGCGGCGGAGTACGAAGCAATAATCAAAGGGTTAAAACTCATATGAGAGATCTCTTTGGACTGAGCACGGATCATGAGCGACTCAAAAATCATATCCAACCAAGTCAATAAAAACTTCACCACTAAGAAGCTAAAAATGATGAAGTACTTAGAGAAGGTCCAAAAATTAATATCAGAGATTAAGTCCAAAGGCACCGCATGGAAGCTGGAGCATATATCTCAGACGAATAACGAGGAGGTGGATCTCCTTGCAAAGATCACCTCAATAAAAGACGACTGAAGAAACCTTCAATGCCCATTTGAAGTCATCCAAACATTGTCAATAGGGTCGAAAGATGTCATGCTTCTTGAGTAATCAGAGCTCGGATGGATGAAACCAATCGTCAATTACTTGACCCATGATAAACTACCAAGTGACAGATCGGAAGCAGCCAAGGTAATAAAAATATCAGCAAGATACGCGGTGATTGACAAACAGCTCTATAGGCGATCTCACACGAATGCATGGCTGAAATGCATTACACTTGAAGCCGGTCAGTACATCCTTGCTGAGATGCATGAAGAAGCTTACGGATCCCATCAAGCGGCCAAGACCCTGATCCGTCGTATAAAGCTCTTCGAATACTATTGGCTGTCCATGAACCTCAAAGTTGAAAGTTACGTATGGGTATGCTACCAATGCCAAACTCAAGCAAGGAAATCCCACATGCCACACGCCATTCAAAAACCTATCTACACCGGGTGGCCATTTTCCATATGGGGGATCGACATTGCTGGTCTCATGCCTACAGCCATCTTGTAGAAGAAGTTTATCATCGTGGTGATTGATCATTTCTTTAAGTGGGTGGAAGCGTTGGCAATAAGCACCATCACCCCAAAACAGGTCATAGACTTCGTATGGTATCACATCATCATCCGTTTTGGTGTTCCTTAAAAGATAATATCAGACAACGAGTCTCCACTCACAGCTGGTGTATTTAAAGACTTCTGCAATAACTTAAAAATTGAACAACACTTCTCATCCATGGAAAATTCACAGACGAATGGCTAAACAGAAGTTACCAATAGAATACTTGGAGAATGGCTAAAAAAGCATCTAGAAGGAAGAAAAGGAGCATGGGATGAGGAGTAGAATAATGTATTGTGGTCATACCAGACCACTCCTTGCAAACTGATTGGAGAGACCCCCTTTTCTGCTAGTTCATGGAATCGAAGTGGTCATACTGATTGAGATTGGTGCTCCCTCATACCAGGTTCAATTCTACAATGAGGAACAAAACAACATCAACCTGCTCTATCACCTAGACAGTCTAGAGAAAAGGCGCGAGCAGGACTGCATCTTGATGGCAGCCTACAAAGCAAAGATTGCAAGATACCATGACAAAAAGGATAAAGAAGTACGGCTCAATGTAGGGGACTTAATCTTAAAAGACTCATCCGCCTCATAGAAGCCAGAAGGGAAAGGCAAGCTAGGAGCTAATTGGGAAGGCCCCTATGTGATTGACGAGTTCATTAGACCTGCCACTTATAGACTAAGAGAGACGAATGGGAAAAACTTACTTAGAACTTGGAACATCGCGTCCCTCAAACAATACTTCGTAGCAGTTTGACCATAGGGAATGATCGGGTGCACTCTTTTCCTTTATATGGATTTTCTCTCACATGGTTTTTACCATATAAGGTTTTTAACGAGGCACCCGGCCTTTGATGGATCACAAACCAGATAACGAACTTATAGGCACCGGTTGATGTTATCTTTTATTTTTTTTAATGAAAAAGAATTATTCAAAATACTTGTGCAATTTAGTATTACTGATCACACTATCTGAAATTCACTCATATCCCTAAAAAAATTCTTAAGGAACAAACAACTTAAAGGGCATTACTCCTCTAAGGGACGGTTGAGCATACGGGCTTCACGCACCCGGTTCCCATTACTCACTACGCGGCTTAGAAAGGTAGTCGGTCATAGATTCTTTATGCATTTTAAGAATCTTAAAGATGGCTCGCTTAAACTTGCTAAACGTGCAATATAGAATACGAGGGAAATAAAAATAACATACGATTGAAAGCAAAATTAACGTTTTATAAATAAAATGTACGAGTCACAAGGACTCAATTGCTACAAAGGGCTTACAAAAATATGCCATAAGGGCTCAAAATGTAAAAAAAGTTACAAAAACATTCTAAGTCTACTGAGGAGGAGGAGAAGCGTTGGCAGTCAGCTCTTCAACGTTCTCAGTTGGAGGAATCACCGACTCATCACCATCCGGGATAACCCTATCAATGATCAGCCAGCTCTTGGCACTCTTTTTCCTTCTGGTGTTCATCCAAGTCCTCATAACTTGGGAAGTCCAACTCCATGACGAGGTCATCCGGACATAAGAGCTTGGATCACAAGAAACACCCTTTCTCTATAGAGATAACCGCACTCGAGTAACCGGTTGGTGATGACCTCAGCCGCAGCTACAACATTTTTCTTATCTTCCTTTGACTTAGCCAAATTCTCCTCCAACACAACAATTTTGGTTGTCGCTTCCTCCAACTTCTTCGCGGTCTCAACCACATTCTTTACATCCTTCCTTGCCCTCACTCGGACATTCTCAGCCTCTTCCATCTTCCGGGTGGCGGTATTGAGCTTGGCCTTGAGCTCTTTAACCAGCGCCCCCACCGTCTTGTATATCATCTCATACTGGGTGTCCTTGCGAACTCGTCGGATGAGCTCACTCATCCTTGGCATCACCTAAAACATAACAAGATGGATGATCAATACAAATCGGATGATAATAAGTTGAAGAAAAATAATACAAAACAACACTTATGGAAGTGAAGTATTGGAAGAGGACGGTTGAGAGGATGGTGGTCGCCTCATCCTTGAGTTTTTCCTCATCCTTGGAAAGAGGAAAGCACCCCTTGAGAAGGAATTGGAATCTAAGGCCTCGGTAGTCGATGTCTAGAGCCTCCCTCACAAAGACATCCACCAATGAGTACCTTGGTGGAGACTGGCTAGTGAACCTAAGTGTCGTCTTAGCCACCTGACAAACATAAGGATTAGTGAACACAAGTCAAATCAAAACAGATAGATAAATTATGAACAAGGATGAAAATAAGATCTATTATCTTGAGAAATACGTAAGTAGTTTTCTACTTCTTTGTAGCAAACAAAACGTTGAAAATCCCAGCCATGTAGCACTTAGGAGCGAATGAACCAACACTTGGCTCTACCCCGCCTGCGACACCCACCCTCATCACAACCGGCTTCTTCCGATCATTTCGCATCGCCTTCTTATTTGTGGCTAAAAGATCAGCAGCAAGTTGTTCATGGGTAGACATGCCTAAAAGAAAAACGAAAATAAAATTGGAAAGGATAAGTACCGATTGACGGATCATGATTCTGCAGATAAATAACGTCATTTGTATCCGGGTCACAAGCAATCAAGTGATAACCTTGGATGGTAACCCACGCGACAGTATTCAACCTCCACATGTTGGGCTTTAGGCTCTTAAAAAATTCTACCCTAGAGTCGCTCACTCAACAGGCTTTCCTAGATAGGTTGGCCGGTTATTCACTTGATCACTCGGTCGAAAAGTTAGTGTAGTTCTAATCAATGCGAATGTAGAACCAAAACTCCTTGAAGCTGTGCTTGGAATCCAGCCTCCCAAAAAACTTGTAAAACCCAGAACCGGGTGGCTTAGCGAATTGGTAGTGGTCATCCCCCTTCTTCTTTTATATACTGCACAACTCCTGAAGAAGGTGGGAGTAAAGTTGAATCAGGCATCAACGCAAATTTGATAATGACCCATTAAATCTGCCCACGCGTTGGGATGAAGCTTATCTTGGCAAATCCCCCAAATTGTCAGCAAATTGCAAATTGATCCAAGAAGCTAATACTTGAAGCCGCTATAAGGTGTCCATATACATGTTGAAGTGACCACACGGAGGAGCATTCACCCGTTGTTTCTTCGAGGGAAGAAGCAAGTGGCATTGTTGAAAACAATTAAACATGACCGCCTCATGTGTGATGTGAAGTTTGTGGACCATGGAGACCATGTCATCCACTCGGGGCATCATTTTCCTCTCCCTCATTGGCGCCGCTGACAAAGATGCATCATCACCCAAGTGAGATCTAAGCGGAACTTGCTTAGTGGTTTCAACAACTAGATTACCTACCTCATTCTCCCATTGTTCCTCCTTCTTTTAAGCGGACGGCTCAGGCTCAGACAATTCCATCCATCTACCGGATGATTCTCCACTCAAGCTCACAGCCGTGCTCATATGCTCTACCTCAGATGGCACGTCCCTCATTCGACCGGATGAAGAAGGTTCAGAGTCCATCACTCGGTTGGCTTTTCTCTCTAACCTAACACGTTTAACTTTGAGTGAGGCGTTGGTATTTAGAGGTTTTATCAAGTATGTGTTAAATATATGGTCATCCATCCGTCTCAACCACTTGCTACCACTACTACTACCACTACTATTACTACCGGATGGGCGAGGTTGAAATTCTACCATCTACATGAGCCGGTCCTAAAACTACAAACAACTAATCTAAGATTTCAAAATCCTCTCAAGGCCAAGTTTTGGGGGGGAAACCATTAATTCAAAGGATTTTTTATAAACTAAGGATCAAAACTCATGAACACGAAGAACACAACTGAAATTTCCAGAAATGGTGCATGTAAAGCATGAATGAAGACTAACACTAAGACAATAGCAAAATTATATAAAGAATGTGGGAAGAGAAGTAAAAGGATCAAACGCTTACTTAATTAGATGAAAAGTTGTTGATCGGAATTGAAAGGAAGTTGTGAAAGAATGCTTGAGATGCTCTGAAAATCGTTGAAAAATGAGAAAATTGAAAATGCGAAGTAACAGTAAAAGAAGAGAGTAATAGTGCTTTTATAGGTGATGTGACATTTGAAGAGACGTTGATTTTACGCCGTTAGATGTGGGGCGCGTATGTTTCAACCAAAAGCTCATATCTTACCCACATGACAGTTATAACCAAGTCAAGAGAAGTCCAAGCGACGTGACTGAAGTCATGATCAATCCAAGCGACGTGACTGAAGTCATGAGAGACTCAAGCGACGTGGTTGTAGTAACAAGAAATATTCACTCGGTTGAAGAAAGAACTGGAAGGACTTTTCCCATACTTATGGGGGGGCTTTTGATAACCCGGTGTGTTTTAACCATACGCGTGGACGCCACGTGTCCACCCCGCGTGGGTGACTGAGACAACACAACTAGTCTTCATCAAGTGGAATGATGTCATGTCATCTCCTATACCGATCCAAATAGCAAGGAACTCAGTCCTCAGTGGACTCTATCTCTTCATACAAGAGATGCAACTCAAGTAGAAGTGGGCCACCAGTGTTAGAGATTGCCTCTGACACTACTTTGGCACATATATATATATATATATATATATATATATATATATATATATATAAACCTCCACTACATATTAGAGGTACATGATTCTTACTCACTCGATACATTATTACTCTTTGCCTCCTCCCTTAAATCCGTCGCTAACTTAAATATCGGAGATGCCACGCCAGTCACACGACGAGCTTCCCATAGTCACCCCTTGTTTTGCAGGTTCCGACCACCATACAAGAAGGACAACACAAGATCAACGTTCTGAAGATAGGCGCGTGAGAAACACCTTCTCACACCAATTGAATTTCTCTATTGGGATATAGGTGTTGTTTAAACACCTTAAACCTGATATAAAAATAGCATAAAACCTTCGTACCATCTATTTAAGTTTCAAAAACAATCAAGCATATTATGTTTAGTTGTAACTCATTATCAAATTCGAGAAGGTTGTTTTTAATCAATGCGTGTCATTTACGTGAAAAAAAACTTAAAATGATTTTTTGTTTGCTCTTTCGATTTCATATATAATAGAATTTTTGAACTAATCATGTTGTAAATAATTAAATACATCAATTCGGTTGCTTCAAACTTAGTTGCTTTGAATTTTTTGTGAGTTTACCTCAATAGATTATGTGATTTAAACAATCTTTAGATCGAAACATGAGAGAAAATGGTTTAAATAGGTGTAGGAAACGGTCCCATATCATACGAGTAGTAAATGAGTACAAGCTAGATATTAAAAACAGGTAAAAGAGGAGATGTAAAGTTGGATGTATTTTATGTTATTGTACGTTGTTATTGTCCGTCCAACTTTTAGGCCAAATTATTTTTATCCGGCTAAAATGCCCCCATTCCGATGGGATTTTAGTGGTGCTTGCAAGATTCTAGGTGCCATTCGCCTTGTTTTTCTTACAAATTGCCTCCGAGCTACCTATCTCAAGCAGCATTACTACAAATTCATCTAAGCACATATTGAATTCAAATCTTTTTTCTATCCAATGTCAAACAAAATTTTCACATTTTCGTAACTTGAATTAATTTGAACCTAAAATTGTCGAGATGAATCTAATAAAATCTTTTCCGTCAAAATCCTTGTGTAGGACAATACAACCCAAGTATCTATAAAATAAATAAATCCAAATCTTTCGAGTCAAAATCCTTGCGTAGGGTGGTACAATTTCTAATTATCTAAGAAACGACGCTCATTGGGTAAACAAATTGGTGTTTTTCCGTGCAGGATTTAAGATCTAGCACAGGATTGAGAAGAAAAACCTGAAAAAATGTCCTGGGCAAAACACGAGACTTGATTATGAGTCTTTTGCCGCCTCTTCTGCTTATATCTTGGAAGTTCATTTGCTGCATCATGTGAAGAAAAACAATTAGAGAAATTGAAAGTGTTCAAAATTACAAGGTACAAGTTATTTATAAGTGATACTACTAGCTATGAAACGGAAAGTTTCTGTTACTCTTTTGTTTAACTAAAATAGCAGTAATTAACTGTAATAGAAGAGAACTGAAATAGCAATGTCTAGAGGAATTACCTTACTGAATCACGATTCACAAATCAGGATCTTTGTCAAGCTGTGCTTTTGCAGCAGCCTTTTCTGCTTCCTCCAAAGCAAATGATTTGAGAGATTCCACATCCCTTGGCCCTACTCGTTTACATATCATGCATAACAAGCGTCAGATTTTGTCATGTATCATTTTAATACTGCATAAGAAATCAAATTGCATGAGAAATAATGTTCAGAACAATCTTATCTTATAAAAATACAAAACTTGAAAAATAATTTACGAATGAATTGCTAATAATCTCAACGAACTACAAAATAGCGATGGGAAAGCGGGATTTACCCTTGCAATTGATAAAAAAAGTCGAAAACTGAATTCGAATGTTTAGAGTTTGCCACATATATATATATATATAACTCGTCAAGAAATTATATCAAAGATATATTTATTGTTGCTATGGCCAAGCACACTCAGGCTATTGGTTCTTTTCTATTAAAATGCTAGAAATTTGACCTCTTGTTTTATGAAGAATTTTGAAAGTAAAACAGTAAAACCTAATATGCTGCCCTATCAAATTCTAGACTTCTAGTTTTGAATTTCTAAAGAAACCTACCGATTTAATTAATATCAATCTCCTTAACATGTAGATGCTTTTCCCTATCAACCCATCAAAATAATCCAATGACTAATGACCAGAACAGAAATGAAAATTGGAGTCAAAATAAAGGCTTCAAAATTTACATTCAAATCAAATTATTATTTCCAAAACTATCTATAGAATACAAAGCTGATGCATCGTGGAAATGATTTATCAACATGTAAGTACATGGAACATGTTGCTCCCAATTCTTCAAAGGTACTAGCACACAGGGAAAATTTTACTATCAATTTCAATTTTCAACACTTGATTACGTTGTGAATTAAATTGTACTAAATTAATGTCCAAACCATAAACCAAATCTAATTTTGACATGACATGCTTCAAATCATACCCTCAAACAACAACAATTGTTGCAGAATTTGGCAGTAAAACAAGATATCGACAAAAAGCTGAATATATCATCCTCATAAGAAAGGAGAATATCACTTCACTAGAATCACATGGTAATCCAAGTATGGAATAAGTATTGAACCCCAATGAAATTTAGATTTTACCTTTGTATTTGGCAACTTCTTCCCCGTCGTAGAAAAGCTTAAATGTAGGATACGAGTGAATATCAACTTTCGAGCACACTGGTTTGCTTGTACCACAATCAACTTCTCCAACCTCAATTTCATCCTCCCCTTCCATTGCTTTTCCTAGGTCTTCCCACAGCGTGCCCAAATTTTTACTGGATCCATAACAAATTAATAAAAAAAACCGAAAAATCCAGCAATATCTTTTCCAAAACCAAGTCTAAGAATTTTCTTTTACGTTAGATTGAGATTGCTTACCAATGCTTGCACCAAGGAACACAGAATTTAACAAACCACGCAGTGTCCTTTTCCTTGACCTGAAAATCATGACATTAAAATTCAACATCTTGGATTTCTTATAACAGATGAAGCAGTTCTTTCATCCTAAAAATCTCATCAACCAGAGGCCTATAACATGAATTCAATGTCAAATTGGCAAATTATAAACAGTAAACAGAAAAAAGATTTTTCATAAACTCTGATTACGTAAAAGGGAATCAGAATTTTGGAGACAAGTAAAAGCAAGCAAACTCAGTGCAGCATACAAAAAACCAAAAACATAAATCAAATTGACGAAATAAAAGAAGTAAAATGCAATTTGATGGGGTGGGGGAAATTAGGACGATTCATTTGAATTACATAAATCCTAACCCAAATTCAAATTAAGATGCATAAAGCTAACTGCTTTTTAGATTCACCGCATAGATAAACTTCTGAAAGGAAAGTGCAACAACTTGTTACGAAATTTGAATCGCAAGAGAATAGGAAACGAATATGACAAACAAAAATTAGAAGTCTATCTGTAAATTACCTTGTCGGAGAAGGTGTCGGGGGTTAGGGTTATGACTTCGGCGGGCGCATAAGCTACAATTGAGCTGAAAACAAGGAGGAGAAGCGTAAGTAGAACAGGGAAGAAATTGGACTTGTTCATTGGCGATGATTGTTGTGTTTTCCGGTTGAAAAACGTCAAGGCTGTTGATGCTGTGTTCGTTTCAGATCCAAAACCGGTTTACAGAGTGATCGGGATTACGGTCGGTTAACTCTATTATAGGTGAGTCGAATTGTTTTTGGGATAATTAATAGGGTAAATTTTATAAATGGGTAGAAAATTAGAGGGAAATGTTAATTAATTAAATTTAATTGTAATTTATTATATTTTTTATTTGAATTTATACCTGAATTATATTTTTGTTTATGGCAAAACTTTCACTGTTAATTAATTTGAATTTTTTAATTTAAAACGATCAAGTCTCTTAAATTGTTAATTTTTTTTCAAACGATTCTTTAGATTATTTTGTTCATTTCATTTTTATCTTTAAAACAAGATCCATAATTTCGACAAAAATTGGTATAATATGAATTATGTCATTTGCATTTTGGTATAATGTTCATTATATCAGATTTCTGTATACCAAAAATCTAGTATAATGAACATCATACTAAATCGCAAACTGGTATAATACGCAAAACAAATTAGGTATAAAGAAATCTGGTATAATGAATATTATATCATAATGCAAACTTGTATAATATGAATTATACCAATTTCAACTTTCAAATTTTTTTTATTGAAAGTATATCAAGTTGGATCTTGTTTTAAAGATAAAAATGAAATGAATAAAATATTCTAAAAAATTGTTTTAAAAAAATTAACGGTTTGATAGATATAGTCATTTTAAGTTAAGAAATTCAAATTAATTAAGAAAGAATATTGTTATTAATAAGATTAGATAAAATTCCAATTAAATTTAATTAATTAGAGATTCTTACCATTAGTGATAATTTAGTTAAATTATTTATTCATATTCTTATATTTGTGAAAAAACCTAAAATTAGAAATAGTTTCACCCCAAGTTCTCTCATAATAATGATTTAAATTTATACAATCTTAAAAAATTAATATTCCCATATACACGTACATCAATTATTATTTTCTCGATTTTGAATACACATATATCTCTTATATTCCATTACTTAATCTTTTATAACCATTAGATTAATTGTGTAAAAATTGATTCAACAATGATAATAGGTAAAATAAACTAACTTTATTTTGTTAAACAAAATCACCATAATCTACGCATTGTATTATTCAAAGAAAACTAGATATATTCATGATTGGAAATATCTCTCTCGTAACTGGTCAATTAGGTTAAAAAGTTCAACCTACTAAAATAAAGTATAATTTGTTTAAATGGCTAATTTCAAAGACTGAGACTTTAAAGAAAATTATTTATTTAATAGGTAAAAGAAGATACTTTTATGTTTTTCCTTCACATATATAAATGAATGAAAATTTAATACGATGGAAAATTTTTGTTGTAGATCTTCCAATGTCCAAAAATCGAGAAACTTGATTGTAATCAGCTATATAGCATGATATAGTATTGACTTAGCATGCAAGTGGGATGATTATGAACTAGTTGAAATCGGAGTTTATCTTAATTTTCATCATTTCAATACGAACACAAGTACTGGAGCTACATAATAAAAAATGAAATTTGGGTCCACAACGACCACTAAAATCCCCAAATGACAATATCGTATTCTTCAACGGCGGAGCAAGAACTCCATTAGATGGTGTGCGAATTCGTATAGAAAAATTTTCGTTAAAAACTTTTCGAACACGGTCAACTAGGCATGAGATTATGTATTATGTAATACATTCTTATTCAATACATCCAATTCATTCTTTGATCACGACGAAGTAAGACTATAAACTAAAACAAATAATTTATAAAAATAAACCATACAAAGCTTCATAAGGAATGGTTTTTTCACAATGAAATTGATCTAGTAAGTTAAAATTGAAGTTGGTTTAGTCCATCCTTGAATAAAAATTCATCACTGGCATCAATTTTATCATAAATTTTATCAAAATTTCGTAGTTTCAGTAAGATAATAATAAAAGTTTAGTGCAACATGCATCATTGAGTGATGTCCGTCAATAAGGGTCTTTCCGCTTTTCGAATCTTCAAAGGTCCTGCAAAACAAATCCTCGGCCGGAGTTGTTTCCGGCGAAGATCCTCCGACGATCTAGTCAGTGGTCAGAGTAAAGAGTATTTTAGTG
>CATIWQ010180275.1:0-18251 GCA_949673415.1 Euphorbia schlechtendalii | reverse complement strand
TTCTTGACCATGAATGGGCCTTCCTAGTTGGGCCTAAACTTCCCCTTATCATTGACGTTAGATGGTTTTAGTTGCTTTAAGTTTAAGTCCTCCGCTTTCAAGGGCTACCTATTATGCTTCACTTTGCTATTATAAGCTCTCGCCATGCACTACCTATACATTTGAAGATGATCTAGGGCTTTTAAGCATTGCTCATAAATTATGTTTAATTGCTCAAATCAGGCTTTTGTCCAATTTGATTCTTTCAACTTGGCTTCCATGGCTACCCTTAAGCATCTGACCTTGGTTTCCACTAGGAGAACCACTTCCATCCCTTAAACTTATGAAAAGGGAGTTTGGTTCATTTGAGTGTGCACTTTAGTTTTGTACACCCAAAGCACGAACAAATGATGATAAGCCCAATCATGGTAAGTAATCACCTTTTTAGAGAAGATTTTCTTCATTGATTTATTCATTTCTTCCACTACCCCATTGGCTTGAGGTCTATAAGGAGAAGAGTTATGATGCTCGATGCCATATTTCTCAATGAAATCAATCGTTGCCCCTTGGAATTGGATTCCATTATCAAACACAATATGGTGAGGCATCCCATAGCGCACAAAGATATGCTTCTCAATAAACTTAGCCATCGTCATGGTGGTTATGTTGGTGAAAGATTTGGCCTTTACCCATTTGGAGAAGTAGTTGACTGCCACAATGATATACCAATACCCATTAGTTGATCTCTCCAATAATGTCAACCTTCCACGCTGAGAATGACCTAGGAGTTGAAAGATTATGGAGATCTAATGAAGGTATATGATTAATGTCTCCATGTATCTGGCATTCATGACACTTCTTTATTTTAGAAATGCGATCGGCTATCATTGTGATCCAAAAATAACTTTACCGCTAAATCTTTTTTGCTAGGTCCAAGCCATTCATGTGAGGGCCGTAACCCCCCCATGGATACTATTTATGACCAAAGAAGCCTCTCTTTCCAAAAGACAATGTAGAAGAAAGTCATTGATAGTGTGCTTGAAGAGATCATCACCGACGATTCTGGAATGAGCTTCCAGTCAATGAAGAGATAACCTTTTTGAATCCGTTGCCCCTAGTGGGAATTTTTTCAATCTTGAATTAATCGAACTGTGTCTTGATACCAACAATTCTCATTCGTGCTAATTGCGGCCAAGATGGCATGCCAATATGATGGCTCTTTAGATGATTGAAGGACCATGGGCCTGATGGGCTAGGCTTGGGGACATTTTGACATAAAGGCTAGAGCATCCAAAGAATCCACCATTTGGTTCTCATACCAAAGAAGATACTAGAACATACATTTCTTGAATTTTGCAGCCAACTCCCAAACTGCATCAAGATAGGGGTGAATTGATTCCTCTTTATATTCCCAATGTCCTATAACTTATCGAATAATAAGAGCAGATTCACTAGTGATAGTGATTTCCAATGCCTTGAAATTTCTCAAAGCTTGCATACCGAAGAGGCATGCCTCATATTTTATCCCACTATTAGTTATGGGAAATTCAAGGTGCTTAGAGAGCGGGAAAACCTCATTCTACAGTGTCACTAGGATGACCCCAAGACTTGCCCCTGGATGATTCATAGCCCCGTCAAAGAACATTTTACACTCTTCATTCATTAAATCTATGACCGCTAGCTGTTATCAGGAAATTCTAAGTTCTCCACATAGTTAGAGTCGAGGGCTTGATTGGCAAGAAATTTCATGATTGCTAAGCCTTTAGTCACCTTCTTTGATATCAAATTCAGAGAGGAGAAGAAACTAGCAAGAGAGCTCGTGGTTAAAGTTAGAGATTAGCACAGATACTTAATGGGATCAATCTTAGCCACTACTTGAATCTACAAGATTGGAAGAAGTGCTTGAGCTTCTAACTGAGCCAGACCATTATTGCACAAGTCTTCCCCAACACTCGTATATCGACTTTCACACTCAAAAAGCTTCTTGCTCAAATAGTACAGTAATGCTTCTTCAACAATTTGAATATTAGCTTGCAAATGGTAGTCAATCGAGCTATGAAGCAACTGACATACTAAAGAGATCCAAGGAACAATCGCACGTCTTCTCAATTTTAGGAGTTGGCATGTCAAAAATAGCCTTTATCTTATCTAGATCCATTTAAATCCCCCTATGACACATAATGTTCCCTAGAAGCTTGCTAGATGTCACACCAAAGACACACTTCTTTAGATTGAGGCATAGATTATACTTCTCTTTTCTGGTGAGGAAGTGGTTTAGCAGCTCAAGATGGATGCTCTTCTCTGGTCGCAAATTTAATAAGCATGTCATCCACATAGACTTAGACATCCTTGTGGATTATATCAGGGAGCAAAGCTATCACAACCCGCTGGTAAGTTGTGCTAGCATTTTTCAAACCAAATGTCATGAATTTGGAGCAGTAGACACCCCCATTCAGTTATGAAAGATCTTTTGTATTTGTCGATAATGTCTTATGAATCTTGTTATAGCCTGAAACCCATCAATGAAAGAGTACATTACAGCCCTTGCAACATTGTTTACCAACACATTTATGTGAGGTAACAGGAAATTGTCCTTTGGTGATACCTTGTTAAAATCTCTAAATCTACGCAAACCATCACTTTCTCATCCTTCTTAGCAACATGGACAATGTTTTCAAGACAAGTAGGATTTTTATCAACTTCAATGAACTTGGCCTCTAACTTCTTTGCCACTTGTGCATTGACTTTATTGGCCCATTATAGATGCAATCGATACACAATCTACTTTACTAGCCTGAACTTTGGATTGGTTAAATGCAATGCTCTGCTGTCACTCTATCAATGCTAGGCATGTCTTTATAGATTTAAGCAAAAGCGCTTATGTGACACCTAAGCACATTTTCTATCTCTCTTATTCCATTAAGGTTTAAATCATTCAATATAGTTACAATTTCAAGTGATCCTGTTGTACCCAAATTAATTTCATGCAAAGAGACATCATGAATGCTAAATACGTTAGTGTGGATTCACATGAATGCATGGGGCTATCAAGTAGAACATCAAAGAAATAAGCAAAGTCATGACCTTTTATTTCTTAAAAAGCCTCAAAGGCAGAGTTATTCACATCATAAATACTAGAAATATTAAAAATTACATCATCTTCAGATTTATCCTTTAGAGGCGGAGGGTCTTGATTGATTTCTTCCTCACTAGTAGCCTCCATATCTACAATTATCTTGGACTTTGGTAGCATCAGCGGCTGGGCAAGTGGATCATCCATCCCTGGAGCAGTAGCAAGCAACATCCCTTTGACAGTGGTGATGGCTGGAGCAACATCAACTGGGGGAGCTCGAGGACATGTGAGGGGTGTAGTGAGGATAACAGATAATGCATTCATAGTTGGAGAAGTAAGAAAAACATTAGTAGGATAGACAGCATCTTGGTGAACAATAAACATATGGATAGAGGAGGAGCCCTCACCATAAAGAGTAGCAATAGGGAATGAAGGAGTAATTATAAGAGGAGGGTTTCCCTTAAGCGTCTCATTTGGCGAGTGGATAATCATACCCTCTAAATCAAGTGATAAATTCATCTTCTGAATTTGGCTTAACCTAATATTTCCTTTCTTGGTATCTTCGACCATGCCCTTAGCTAATTTTTGGATAGTGACAGCGATTGGGCCTCCTTCAGTATCAGCCCCTTTCTATCCTCTCTTCATCAAAACAACAAGAGAGTGGGTGAGAGCTATCACGAAAGCTTCAAGTTCCTCATTCATAGGTTGGGAGGAATATCATCAATTATTTGCTCGGGAGTCTTTGTAATAACTCCCATTACTACGTTCCCTTTCTCATTATTAATAACAGGAGAAGGGGGATACAGGTTTCTTCTTAGGGCTCCTCTTGGCCCAATAAATAGCAGTTTTCAAAATTGAAGATGTTATTGATGATCTCAAATCCCAGCCACATCTAGCCCTCATGCTTCAAAGGCCCCACTTGGCTAGTATAAGGCACTTGTCCATGCTCACCATGTTATAGAATAATGATTTCTTATGCTTACAGATCTTGTTATGTGGGTGGATGAAGCTTAGCCCAAAGCGAGGGATAAGAAGCTTAAGATCAATAGCTTCCAAAAACATTGGTGATTTTTCCCAAGCCCTTGTTGGGAGTGGTGTAGCTAAACCTCTTCATCAGCTTTCCCATACTCAGATTGGAAATGGAGATAGCCAGTATGTACTTTCTTCTTTCCCTTATGAATGATGCCTACCTAAAGATCATATTCATTTTCTTTAAGGCTGTACGACCATGATCGATTCCTCATCAACATCTATAGTCACCACCTTCCCATGATAATAGAGCTTTATCTTTTGGTAAAGGGTGGATGGGACAACTCCGATTGAATGAATCCAGAGCTTAACCAAAAGTAGTGAATATGTTACTAGAATTTCAAGCATAGTGAACACAACCCGAGCCTCAACTTCCTCTACAGTGACTTCTATCTCAAAAACCCCAACCACTCCTCTCTTCATATCATCATAAGCATGAATAATGGAGGTGGATCTTGCTAGCATAGACTCGTAAAGGCCCAAATGGGAAAAGACCTTAAGAGGGAAAAGGTTGAGGGTGAATTTATCATCCACCTTTACATAGGGAATTTCCCTCCTGAATATCTAGACCTTGATGAAAAGGGCCTTATTATGCTTGTGGAACTTGGCAGGAAGATCAGACAAGTCAAAACTAACTACCCATGGCTTTTCTTTTACATGAAATCCTTGACCTATAGCAGAATACATCTTGATGATCTATGTGGTCGAAGTTGCATCCATTTCTATTAGATTTTGGATAATGCCTATGGGCATTGGAGAGGGTAAGAGTTTGGTAAATGTTGAACTTAGCTTGAGTGTTCTTAAGTTGGTTGACCAAAGGATCAACCTCTACCGTTGCTTCTTCAAAGTATATAGGGAGGGGATGATCATCGGAGGTGATCTCCATGTCCCTCTTTTGGTTAGTGTTCCTGGCCACTCTTGGTGACTCTTAAGACTCCTTATTCTTGGACCCTTGTCTCTATGGTAGATTGGAAAGGATAACTTGGAACAGGATGTAGCATGGAAACATAGTTTAGTTCATAGCTATCAATATCAATAAGGTCATAGCTTACCGCGCCTACCTCTTTAACTACAATGGCTTTTTTCTAACAAGATTTCAGAACATAGTTATCAATGTTGATTGGAGCGGGTTGATCGTTGTCGACCACATTAACAGGTTCTTCTTCCCCACTCGAGATCTCAACAATAAGATCTTCTCTAATTATCAACACTTGGGCCACAGAATTCACTCCCACGTCAGATTGTAGGAGCTATCAAAGACAAAGTTACAGGGAATTCTAATCCCGACTACATTAACCCTTTGAGGTATCTCCTTATTTATGCACTCAATATTCTCGGCCATCTCAAAGATATCAACATAACCATCAAATTCCTTAACCTCTAAATATCAGGGGTATTCAAGAAGCGAACCCCTATTTAAAAATCCATATTTTGTTTTTAAACCCAACCTTGGGTGAAGTAGCACCTTCAGAGCCATCCACCTTTGGCAATAGGCGTTGAATGAATCTCCATGACTTTGTTTACAAGTGCGAAGCTCATGCACATCAAGTCTAGGCTTCTCATTATAGATGAACTAGGCTCAAAACTCACGGGATAAAGCGTCCCAATTCCACCTCACATCACTGGCTAAGCTCATGTACCATCAGAAGCCATCCTGTATAAGGAGCATGGGAATAACGTTGCCAAAGCTGAATCAGAGTGGCCTTGAATTTTGAAGATGGCCTCAAAATAGATGATGTGGAATGTGGGAGATCCCTTCCCATGATAAATTAGAATATTGGCTATATTGAAGATTGGATCGGGAGATTTAGGCAAAGCTTGGCCAACTGCTGAACTTGCTTTAACCTTCAAGGCTTCGATAACGTAATTAAGGGGTAAGCTAGTCCCCACCATCATTCCTTTTTTGTACTTCCTCATCTCTTACCCTTTTCAATCGGTGGAACACATACTCAAACATCATGCCCGAACTAACCATACCCACCTTATTATCTTGAATTGGGGTAGGGGGTTAGTATCGATACTTGACTTTAAAGCTGGGGCATGTATTTTCTTCTCTGCAACCAAAATTTGAATGTTTCACAGAAGGAACTCATAGTTATTAGTGTGGTGTCTCGTAGCCACATGATACGTGCAAAAATTCTTCCACTCGCTTGACTTTGGAGGAGAAAAGGGTTTGAGATTTTAAGAAATTTGAGCTCTTGAAGCTTGGCAAATAAATACATTAAGTTCTAGACATAGGGAGAGATTCCATGGTGGATGTCCATAATAGGTTAGACTACCGAAACCTTGACTAGCTGCATGACTTGGATCATAGTCTGTTGGTTAAATTTCTTAGGTTTTATGGGGGCAAGAGTGGCAGCAGATAAATCATTTGACTTTCTATGCCAAGTCTTTTGTTGAATGGACCCAGAAATATGCTCTAACCCATTAATCCTCTCAAGCTTCTTAGCTTTTACATGAACTTCATTGTAATTGGAGAATTCATTTGCACCCATTTGCATATTGTAAAACGACATTATGCCATCAAGCAACTTGACTATCATCTCCAAAAGGCTTAGCTAATATTTGAGAAAAACCTACACAACCATCCATCTACCATTGTAGGCTTTGAAAGTTACCCTAGACCTTTGCTTCACGGCCTCATGATTTTAGATCATTTTTTCATTTGGCTATTAAAAGCATATTATTCAATGAATGCCTCAGACATGCATGTCCAATCACTTACTATTTCATCTGGTAAGTTGTTAAACCACTCATCAGTTGGAACACCCAATGTGATAAAGAACATTTAGGTGAGAATCTTATCACTTAACTTTCTAGCTCTCATGACCATTTGGTAGTTTTTGATATATGAGAGAGGATCTCCCACTCCCTTATAACACACTAACTCAGGCATCATGAAGTTATCTATGACCCAGTCTTCATCCCGAGGAGAGCTAGCCAGTTTAGGATAAGCCTAAAGAGGACTTGCTTGAGTTGAGAAGAGTTGTTACCATAAACTTACTAATTTAGGTGTGAGTCCATGAAGAACCGGTCCCTCAACCCCTTTGGCAAATGTATTTGAGTTAAGAGCTTCGATTGCAGTATGCCAATAAGTAAGAGGCTGGACATGCTTCATGCCCCTCGGTAACACTAAGATTTATGGCTGATTCTATGGTTGTTGGAAACCCTGAAATTGACTCTCAAAGAAAAACTAGCTCAGTGTAGGATTTCTGAAATTGCGACACCCCTTGAATTAGAAAAGATAAGGGCTAAGTAGGGAACCCTTAAGATGATGATGCATTGATTGCAAGGAAGAGTGGTTGAGACCCCATGTCGACGAAAGTAGGTGAGCAACCCAATAAAGGACTAATATTCACAAGATGGATAGAAGTTCCAGAAACCCCTTGCAACATAGAATTAGGTGTGGCTTGCCCAAGCACGCTATACTACAAGACAAAAGTATTCTCTATTTGTTAGCTCTAATAGCCTGAACCTAATCCTAGAGAAGGTTAATAAACTACCCTGACCTGGTTTCTAGATTGAATTTATTGGCTTGTAGAGAAGGATTAAGCCCCTAATTAGTAGTTGGATGGATCCCATTAGTCGAAGGGAGCTCAAATTCAGAAATCTGGTCAGAGTTTCTCTCCTCGGTGAGAAGTACCCTCATGGATGCTTGAAGGGCTGAATGGAATTGTGAACTAGTGAGCATCCTAGTCAATGAGAAATCTGAGTGTGTCCCATTTCTAGGTGGAGGTCCTCCCCTTGATTGGGATTTGTAGAATTTGGGTGTTATTCACTCTCAATCGGATTAACCATAGTGTTGTACTGCGAAAAATTGATTGATTAGTCGATGCTTGCATTTGACCCCTCACTTGTGATAAAAAAACATACTTCCCTCTTAAATGGCTAGGATGGCTCTTGGTGATAACCAGACGAGATGATCCTTTTGTCAAACCCACGCTAGATGCCAAACAAGATTGGGTTAGATCATGCATGTGTTAATGCTTATGAGTTTATGATTCTTAGAGAATTTTCGAACCCTCATGAAGCCATAGAATGACTCTTACTAAATTATTGAGGTTAAGAGATTAATGTGGTCTCTTAAAAAGAATAATTTAGAATGGAATAAATGGGATGATCTTGCTTACCTTGAAACAAGAGGATAAAGAGTGGTAACCCTTACCACGGTGACATCCTTATGTCATGACTAAATGAGGATTTTACTTTCGGGTAAGACAATGTGTTTTAACCTTATGATAAATGAATGAATTAATGTTGTTTTTTATTTGGTGTCTTCGATGTGGTGAAATGAATGAGTTGAGTACATGACTTAATTTGGTCAGAGTTTCGGATACCTATTGGGCATAAAACAATGCAGGGATATGTTATGGTGATGCATTCCCTAAGGTGATGCAACCTCAGTGTCTTGATGGTTAATGAATACCGTTGGGGTATGTTAGGATGTTTTGGGTTTATTCGTGATGCTAATGATACTTCATGAGTGTTTTTAAACCTTAGCAATCAAAAGAATGAGAGTGTGTGTAAGTTAGTGTCTACACAAAAGAATGTGGTAAGTATGATATACATGGTGTGGATATTGGTTTATTTGCTTATGTAATGGATGGAAAAGAGTTTAAACACATCGCACATAGCATGCACACAATAATATATTCTTCTAACCATGCACCTCTCGTAGAATAAAGGGTTCGGCTTCTAAATCTAAGCTTAGGCCATCTTGTCACCACGAGGATGTCAAGAAGTGAACCTGCATAAATCATGTAGAGACGTCTAAGGGAAGTTACTATGATGATGTTATATGAGTTCGCTCATAGGGGTTGTTGATGTAGAAGGTTCTTGTTGCACTATGAAACACTCCAAGCCTCTCCCCAAATAGGTGCGAACGAGGGAGGTGCATGTGATCTGGAAACAAGTCATCCACACACTGGGCATCCTCAATCCCCATGGGATAACAAGTGATTTGCCACTATCAGAGGATGACGTTCTACCTATGCAATCATCGTGAGGCGTTGACATCGTGACTTGGGGCTTGGGGGTTTTAAAAAGAGAGATGGAACAAAGTTTTAGAAAGTGATCGCTTTCTAGCTTCTGGGCATTTTCAATTTATGTTGAGTAATTTAAAGAAATCACAACCGAGAAAGCCATAAATAAATATATCTGGTAAATAAACAAGTAGTGAAAATAAATAAAGGCAATAAAAATAAAAGGCTTCTAAGGGCAGGGATTAAATAATACTTTTTTGGGGTAGTACAAATGGTCCTAAATACAATTTTTATATACAAATACATTTATTTTTACAAAACAGTACCTGAAGGAATAAAATCCTAAGATACATGTAACCGGCATCCACAAAGGGTTAGCACAATTTATACGAAACATCACAAAAAGGGTTATGTTGAACCCAAGTTAATAGTACTTAAAGTTTTGGAAACAAAAAATTACTTAGGATAGTGAAATTCATTAGGTACTAAGTAGACTCTTAATTAAGCAAGTTTAACTTGAGTTTGTATTGAGGAAAACAACTCAGTTTTGCTGAAACTTAATTAAGTTATGGTGTCATGAATTAAAAGCTGAGTTGCTATATACTTCATAGTTTATGGGATATAACTCAGCTTATGCTGAGTAGTTTTTACTTAATAAAAACTGAGTAAACTGAAACACTTACATTGTTTATGACAATTTTATGTTTAACCATTTTCGCGAAGATAAAACATTCCTTTTATGCTAATCTAGGAAAAAGCAATGAATACAAAAAGGAGATTCTTGTGGTCCTCACTACCAAAAGGTGTCAATACAGAATCTTGGAAATACGTCACTAGTGTCCAAATAAAAAAGGTACCTTTTAAGATGCGTCATTTTCTAGTGTCTCTACACAAATCTCCAATGTTAGCAAAGTAACAAACTGTAAATCTCCACGTTGCATCTCCCGTGCCTCTCTCAAATGGATTTTCTTGAATATATTTAAGTTATTGACAAGTTGAAGATTAACGGATTAATCTCACACCTCAATGTTCGAAATCACTATCTCTAAATGTCCTAAAACTTGTTTCAATTGGGCAGATTTGAAAGCTATGAAGAGAAGAGATTTTGAAGATCAAGTCAAGACAAGAAGTTTACAATGATTACTTCTAAACTTCTACGATTATAAATTGAGCGTAGGGTAGACGTTTAAAACTTGGTGAAACAACTTGAATTTCCTAGAGTTGAATCTCTGCTAAAGCAATCCCAACATTCGAAATTCCAATTCAAGCAATCATAAAGCACACAATCGATTCCAATCAATTTATAAGAGAGAAATCAGATAAGCTTAGATAACTAGCTAAGCAAATTCATTGTAAAGGATTCTTATTGTAAGTTGAAATCCTCTATTCTTCAAATATTTCAATTATGTATGTGAGTCAATTTGGGAAGGGTAGCTCAACTGAGATTGAGTAGTAGTTAGAAAAGGAATGTGATTTTGGTAATTGGCCTACCCATTGTTAAAGGCTTCTCTACCTACGTAAGGAATGAAACACTTGTGGATTTAAGCTTAGAAAATAATCTGGGGATAATAGGTAAGCTCCGGGCCGAACCAAGATAAAACTCAAGTGTTTTCTATCCTTAATTTTCTTTTATATCTTTAACATTGTTTACGCTCATACATCATCTCTCTCTTTTATATATCTTCTTGAAAACCATTTTGAGTTGAGTAAGTTTTACTAAACACAGTGTGTCGGTAAGCTAAGTGATAAGTGCATGATTACACTTATTATCATATAAATTTTATACAATAAACACTGTAGTTTTAGTCATTTATATACTTCATATAAAAGATTTCACCTGGTATGTAGTTATTTTTTATACAAATGTAGATACTAGGTAAATCTTGGGAGTAAAATGAGCTAAAGTGGAATTCTATGAACAAAGAGTGAAAAAGGTGCAAAAAGATGCGTGGAACTTAAAGATTTGGCTTAGGATTGAAGCTGTCGAAGATTGGTGAAGTTACAAGAAGAATTCTGAGTAAAACTCAATTCACGATCGCGACAATCATTTGCGGTCGCGACTTGTTTACTACAGAATCAGAAGATTTCCAATCAAAGATTCACGATCATGACATGTATATCATGGTGATGATATGGATGATTTTCTGGTATTATCTTTTTAACTAACATCCGCCAGATAGGCATGATCAACCACCATCAACTACCAAAGAACAGACACCTATCAAGAGTCAACCAATCATGAAAAGGTGCTTATCCATTGTGGATTATATCAAAGCTTCTCAAACAATCACAATGAAGAGATGAAATCTTTCACCAATGGACACAACCCTTCGTTTGGATAGACATAACCCTTCGAATTCTATAAATAGGGCTCCAAATCTCACAAATTTCGTGGCACATGGTGCAGAGAGACAGAGGGAAAATGTTAGAGTGCAAATATAGTGTGTATAAATAGAGAGTTCGCTACATTCTTAAGTGTTAGCGAGAAAATGTTTAAGTGATTCGAATCCTTGTTTCGATCACTAGATTTCTCTATATTCTTGAATGATTGTTGTATAAGTGTACTTGCAAATCACTTATCAATAAAAGTTTTCGTTCTTCAATATTCGTTTGTTCGATATTCGTAAAGAATAGCATCCTAGCGGAGGTTCTGTACTGGTCGAGACTGAATTCAAAGTAGATGCAGGAATTGCGGGAATTGACGACTCCCATTAAAGAGTGGATACGGTTTGATCAACTTTAGCTTTCACTTGCATACCTTACAACTTTGCTTTGCTTTCTACTTGTACTTTTTATTTCAAAGTTTATGATATGTCTATGTGTCATAATGCGTATTTCGTGTTAAGTCTTTTATGTTAATCAAGTTATATGGTTTGGAGTTAACTTTAAGAGTAGTTTCGAGGTTAACAATATATAATCACTGGATTTGTGATATAATGCTATTTAGTGAGCCAACATTTTTGGAATGGTAACTTGATAAATGTGGCTATGTGAGAGCGAACCGTACTAAGCATAGTATTGATGTTTTCCAGGTTTATATAATAGTCTTAATTCGTTTGCACTAGATCTAGAAAAGTCATTTCATGTGTTACTATACGGTGAATAATTGAACATATGAGTATTTAGAACCAATTCTAATAGATTAGTTTAGTGAATCGTAACATCTTTGTTGAACTTGCATGTTTTCTCTGCTTTCCTTATTTCGTAGGGAAAATCTATATATTTAGATTCTTTAATCTTTCATACGTATATTTACTCATATTTCATTCTAACCCTCCTATCCAAACAAATTATACATTATTTTATTTTCTTTTTGTCTTATCTTCCTTGTTGATCTTTAGAACTAGCCATTCCTTGTGGGATCAATATCTTTTAAAACTACATCGAAATTGTATACTTGCAGTTATCATCAATTTTCTATTTGATAAGAGGTACTGACAACACCTATATTTTTCATGAACAAGTTTTTGGCACCATTGATATATAGCCGAATCTTTTGAATAAACTATTAAACTTACCTGTAGGAAAGTGGCGAATAGCTGCTACTTGGAGTGATTCAGAAAAATCTTCATCCTCTAATGAAGAAGCCACTGATTTAGCCAATCTCTGCTAGATGGCTATTGAAAGTCAAGCGCAGGTTCAACATCTACCTCTAGTAGAAAGTTTTCAGCTGTTAACTTTGAAGCTGAGCATGATAAAGGAAAAGCTCATCGTACTGAGGTACATTCTGAAATCCCTTTGTTAATAGAAGAATTTGCCTAGGCTCTCTTTGATGTTATGAAATTGACTAATAAATCGATGAAAAACATCAAAGAGATAGAGAGGAGAAGTGACGATCTAGAAGCCGCCAATGCTTCCTTATCGCTTGATATCCGCTTTCTTCAAGAAAAGGCTGAATATCAAGAGTGTGCTATCAGCAAGCTCACTAAGAAATTAGATGAATTAACTGCTGAGATATCAGCATTGAAGAAGAAAGAGGTTCTTCCTTCGGCCAACAATCAAATTCTGAATAACCAAACTCGCAATTCAAAGAGGAAAAATTCCTCTAAATAAAAGAAAGCGAGCCAACCCAAGGCAAAAACGGTGTGAGGTTTTTGTGGGAAAGCTGGACATGTCACATTAATGTGTGGACATAAAAATGGTTATTATAATGAATATGATTAGAGAAAACATTAGCACTGCTAACAAAGGAGGACCCAGCTCAAAAGCATGGGTACCTAAGAAAACTTAATTATTTTGCAAGTGAGCCTTAGATCTGCTTATGACTCTCAAATGTGATATTTAGATATCGGATGCTCAAGGCATATGACAGGAGATGAAAGCCAGTTCATCTCATTAGAATGCAAGAGAAATGGAAGTGTCAATTTTGGAGACAACCAGAAAGGCAAGATTGTAGGTTTCAGAACTATTTTCATCTCTCCCTCAATTGAAGAGGTGTCTCTTATCAAAGGTCTGAAGTTTGACTTGCTCAGTGTAGCTCAGCTCTGCGACAAAGGCAGGATGGTTATTTTTGACTCAACAGGATGATCAGTAATTGATAGTAAGACTAACTCAACCATTCTCTTTACTCCTCGAACCAATAATGTTTATATGGTTGATTTATCCCCTGGCTCCACTAATGTGTATCTCATATCTAAGGAGGATAATGCGTGGCTATGACATAGAAGGTTGGGTTAAACCAATATGAACATTCTATCCAAACTAGACAAAAAGTAATTAGTTATGGGGTTACCCAGCATCAGTTTGAAAAGGATAAACTCTGCTCTGCTTGTCAGCTTGGTAAGCAAGTTAAGAAATTGTTTATATCTATAAATCACGTAGTAACTAAGCGACCATTGGAGTTACTACACCTAGACCTCTTCGACCTAATTCAACTAATGAGTTTGGGTGGTAAGAGATTCACTCTAGTAGTTGCAGATGACTTCACGAGATTCACATGGGCAGTCTTGTAAAGTAGCAAATATGAGACTTATGAATCTTTGTCAAGCTCCGTAATCGGATAATGAATGAACTAGGAGCTAAAATCCATAAAATCTGAAGTGATCATGGACGTGAATTCGAGAATTCCCATTTCAAAGAATTTCAGCGCATGGTATTGAGTACAACTTCTCTTCTCCTTATACTCCTCAACAAAATGGGGTTGTAGAAAGGAAGAATAGGACCATAGTTGAAATGGCTCAATCCATGCTGAGTGATAACAATCTACCAAAATATTTTTGGGGAGAAGCTTTTAACACAGCATGTTATATCTTGAATCGAGTTTTAATTCGCCCAACTCTTGAGAAAACTCCTTACGAGCTTTGGTGAGGGCGCAAGCCTAAGATTGGTTATCTCAGATCTTTTGGTTGTAGATGTTTTATTCTTAACACCAAAGAGAAATTAGGAAAGTTTGATCCTAAGTCTGATGAAGGTATCTTTTTATGATACTCAACTAACAGTAGGGCATATAGAATATATGTCAAGCGAACCAGCCTTTTAGAGGACTCTATACTTGTAGATTTCGATGAAACTAACATTGTAGAAAGACATCCAAATGAAGAAGACTAGGGAGCCACTCAGTTCTCAAATCAACTCAGTACACCACAAGCTAAGCTACCCAACTCAGCTCAGGATCCCCCATCTGAGGAAACCAAAGATGATGTTGAAGATCTCTCAATCAACTTTAACGATGGCGAAGATCAACCTCCACCTCAGCATCCAATTGTCGATCCACTAGCAGCTGATCCGAGTCTTCCAAGAGAGATTAGAGCCCATCGCAACCATCCGATTAATAGCATAGTCGATGATGTTCATAATCTAGTAATGACAAGAGGATAGCTAAGTCGTATGATGAGTCATCCAGCATTCATATCATTGATAGAACCCAAGAAGTTTGAAGATGTAGAAGGAGATGACTATTGGATGATTATAATGTAAGAGGAACTGGACCAGTTTAAAGTTAATGATGTCTAGGATCTAGTTCCCAAGCCTAAAGAAAAATCAATAATTGGCACCAAATGGGTCTTCAAAAACAAGCTTGATGAAGATGGCACTGTTGTCAAGAATAATGCCAGACTTATCGCTCAAGGTTACAATCAGCAGGAAGGCATTGACTATGATAAAACCTATGCTCCAGTAGCCAGACTTGAAGCCATTCGAATCCTTTGTGCTTTTGCATCCCATATGAATTTCAAACTATTTCAAATGGATGTTAAAAGCACCTTCTTAAATGGATTCATTCCAGAAGAAGTATATGTTCACTAGCCTCCAAGATTTGAAGATGCGAAAAATCTAGAGCACGTTTTTAAATTGAAAAAATCCCTCTATGGATTGAAGTAGGCCCTAAGAGTATGGTATGAGAGACTAACTAATTTCTTAATCAGCAAAGGCTATGAAAGAGGAAAAGCAGATATGACTCTATTTATCAGGCAAAGAAAAGAAGATGTGATGCTAATCCAAATATACATTGATGATATTATATTTGGAGCAACTGATGAAATGATGTGCAATGAATTCAACAAGCAGATGAAGAGTGAGTTCAAAATGTCTATGATGGGAGAATTGAACTTCTTTCTGGGTCTTCAAATCAAACAAACAAAGGAAGTTCTGAAGAAATTTGACATGGTAAACTCAAAGTCTATGTCCACTCCCGTGGCCACTAACACAATTTTAAGTAAAGATGAGGCTAGAAATTCAATAGGCAGCACACAGAAGAATCATTAGTTCTCTTCTTTACCTAACCACCAGCAGACCAGACTACAGTATGCTGTATACTACTGTGCTTGCTACCAAGCTGATCCTAGAGAATCTCATCTAGAAGCTGTGAAGAGGATTCTTCGGTACTTGCAAGGGTTAATTGAAGTAGGTCTATGGTATCCCAATAGTTCAGATTTCAGTCCTAGGGGATTTATAGATGTACACTATGGAAGAGATAAGCTGGACAGGAAAAGTACAACAAGAAGCTGTCATTTCTTTGGAGAATGTCTTGTTTCTTAGTACAACAAGAAGCAAACTTCCATCGCGCTAAGTACAGCTGAAGTTGAGTACATGGCAGCAGGAAGTTGTGTAGCACAACTACTTTGGAAAAAATAGCAACTGCAAGATTATGGAATTTAGTCAAATTGTCTCGAGGTCATGTGTGACAACAAGAGTGCAATTAATTAATCTAAAAATCCAGTCTAGCATGGGAGAATGAAGCACGTTAACATTAGGCATCACTTCATCAGAGATCATGTGCTACGAGGAGATATAAAGCTAGAATTTATTCTATTAGATAAACAGCGTGCTAAATTTTTCACCAAGCCTTTAACAAAGGAACAATTAAGTACACTAAGGAAACTAATTAGTATGGGAAATCCTCAATGATGAAGAAGATAGAAATTATCAAAATTTTGGTTAAGTATTGGAAATCCAGCAGGGAAACGCAGCTGATTAGTGTTCGCCACTTTTCTACTGATAAGTTTAATAACTTTTTCGCAAAGAGTTTGGCTATATATTAATGGTGCCAAAAACTTGTTCACATAATGTATAGGTGTTGTCAACACCACTTATCAAGATAGAAAAATGATGATAACTGGAATTATACAGTTGCAATGCAGTTTTAAAAGATATCGAACCCACAAGGAAGGGCTAGCTCTAAAGATCAATTAAGCAAGATAGAATAAACAAAATAAAATAGATTTAATATTTTGGATAGGAGGGTTAGAATGAAGAATGAGTAAATATAGATATGAAAGATTAGAGAAACTAAATATATAGATTTTCCCTACGAAATAAGGATAGCAGAGAAAACATGCAAGTTCAACAAAGATGTTATGATTCACTAATCTAATCTAATAGACTCGGTTCAAATTACCCAGATGTTCAATTATTTGCCACAAAGCAACACATGAAATAACTTTTCTAAACCTAGCGCAAACGAATTAAGACAATTATATAAACCTGGACAACATCAATACTATGCTTGGTACGGGTCGTTCTCACATAGCCACATTTAGCAAGTTACCATTCCAAAAATGTTGGCTCACTAAACAGTGTTATATCATAGATCCAGTGATTATACACGATATTGTTAACCCTGAAACTACTCTTAAAATTAATTCCAACGCATGTAACTTGATTAATATAAAAGATTTAACACTAATTAAGCATTATGACACATAAACATATCATAAACTTCGAAATAGAAAGTATAAGTAGAAAGAAAAGTAAAGTTGTAAGGTATGCAAGTAAAAGATAAAGTTGATCAGACCATATCCACTCTTTAATGGGAGTCGTCAATTCCCGCAATTCCTGCGTCTGCTTTGAATTTGGTTTCGGCCTGTGCAGAACCTCCGTTAGGATGCTATTCTTTGCGAATATCAAACAAACGAATATTGAAGAATAGAAACTTTTATTGATAAGTGATTTGCAAGTACACTTATACAAAAATCGCTCGAGAATATAGAGAAATCTAGTGATCGAAACAAGGATTTGAATCACTTAAATATTTTCTCGCTAACACTTTTGAACGTAGCGAATTCTCTATTTATACACACACTATATTTCTCTCATGCACTCTAATATTTTCCCTTTGTCTCACTGCACGAAATTGTAAGGTTTGTAGCCCTATTTATAGAGTTTTAAGGGTTACATCTATCTATATGAAGAGTTGTGTCCATTGGTGAATGATTGCATCACTTTATTGTGATTGGTTGAGAAGCTTCAATCTAATCCACAATGGATAGGCACCTCTTCATGATTCATTAATTTCTGATAGGTGTCTATTCATTGGTAGTTGATGGCTGTTGATCTTCCTTATCTAGCAGTTGATAGTTAAGAAGATTAAACCAGAAAACCATACAAGTTGCGACCGTGAATTGCATTTTTCTTCAGAATTCTCCTTGTACCTTCACCGATCTTTGACAGCTTCAATCCTAAGCCAAATCTTTAAGTTCCATGCATCTTTTTCACTTTTTTTCATAGAATTCCACTTTAGATCATTTTACTCCCAAGATTTACCTAGTATCTGGATTTGCATAAAAAACAACTACATACCACGTGAAATCTTTTATATGAAGTATAAAAATTACTTAAACTATAGTGTTTAGTGTATAAAATTAATATGATAATAAGTATAATTATACACTTATCAATGAGTGGTGTAAGTGTGATGACTAAGTTCCCTGTATGGTAATAAGTCAAAATTTGGAGATTTCGTACTATGACTA
>CATIWQ010180154.1:0-22118 GCA_949673415.1 Euphorbia schlechtendalii | reverse complement strand
TCTTAATTTCTTTTACATGTGGACCTAGGAATTATTTCATTTATTATTATTGTAAATGTTGTAATTCTCTTCTCTTCTTCTTTTATTTCTTTTTAATTTTTGTATTAGAATACCCCCATGAAGGGAATAAAATATATTCCCTGATAACAGACCTCACCTTATGCCATGCGGTCATTTTCCGTAATAAAATTGACCAACATACGTGTACATAAAAATGAACTATTTTTATTTAAAATAACAACTTAAATTGTCAATGTTTTAATTAGGCCACACGGGCCTTGCTAAAATCAAATCAAACATATGTGATATATCCCCTATACTAACCTTTGTGGATGCAGGTTAGATGTATGTTTAGGATTTTATTTTTCCTTCGGGTATTGCACATATTTTACGAAAAGTGTAATTAACAGGTTAGCGGGCGGTTGCATCCCCCATTTTTGAAAGCCTTGTAATTTTATTTTCCGCATTTACTTACTATTTTGTGGATGGAATTATTGCTTTTTCTATACGTGAATCATGCATGTAAACTTAAAAAATGACCTAAGCGCTAATATGCGTAACATAGAGAATACGGTTTTCTGTAGATGTAATATAATGTGATCACTTAAGAAATAAGCAACTTATCCCGGACCCGAATCTCTGTGTCTTGGTGGGCCATCCCCCGGACGTTAAGCCTCACAGGACTCTAATTCCTGGAAAGAGCTAATCCAAGTGGCGACTCCACACTAAGAGACGGCGGATTCGGGTTCGAACCGATCTAAAACTTTTTTCACTTTCTCTTTCAACCTTTTCACGGGTCCCTGACCCAGCGCACCTTTTTCCAAACATCCCGGTGGACCGCGCCTATGAAATCGCGTGCTCTCGACCCACCACTCCGTGTCATCCGCTCATAGTGGCGACTCAGCTGGGGATTTTTCTAAAACTTGTTTTTCAAAGGTTTTAGATTTTGGAAAAGTGCCGAAAATTATTGATCACATTATTCCGTTTTTACTTAATTACAACATATTCATAACTCATTACAATAGAAGGGAGTAGCCCATAAGTCTAAGGTACCCCCTATTACCACGAAGCTTTCTCTTGTACTAATCTGCCTCCCTGAGAAAAGATAGTACTTGAGCGGGTGGATCACTTGTTGCCATATCGCATGTACCTCCCTCGTCAAAGGCTTGGAGTGTATTTTAGCGCAACAAGAACCTTCTACATCAACAACCCATTCGTAACCTTCATGTAAATAAACCATAGGCACTTTCCCTAGGGTGTTACCCAAACATGCGATCATGCATTATATTTTCTTGCAGGTGCGCTCCTCAGTATCTTCATGATCCTAAGATGAACCAAACTTAGTATAGAGACTAGCCAAAAACCCTAAACGCAGGAGTTGTATGGTTGGAAGATTTGATGTTGCATGCTATGTGCTACTTGTATATTACTTTCAATTTGTCATTGTACAAATGTCATACTAAACAAGAATTTTTGTGCATACACTCAAATGCACACACTCATAATATTAAATGTACATATATCAAGTTATCATCATCAGGGTCACATACACTTGGGCACAGTTGAGACTATAGATCATGTCACCCTTGGACAACATAAAACCACTTAGGAACATCACTTACCCCTTTTCAGAGAGATGTCCACTTGACATCCCACTATTAGCCTGCACATGGCAAACATACCTTCCTTTTACTACATGATGTCCACTTGACATCCGAAACTTAGCCCACAGGGGGCAATAATATATCCTACACATCACCTTTGAGATGTCCACTCAACATCCAACCCACAGCCCTTCTGGGGTAATTATACACACCAAATACCCAAACGAGGCAAATACTTACCCAAAACAATTTTTTTCCCACATTAAAGGGTGTCCCAGTTGATATCCTAACCTAAGCCCACACGAGGAAAACCTACTACCTTACCAGGGTATACGCCTCATACCCGAATCATTCACCCACACGAGGAAATAATTCACGTATCACCACATACCCTCAAAGTGATAACCACATAAGTATCCAAAAACTTTGCCCCAATTGGGAAAAATAACCAAATCATTCATTAGGTAGCTACATACGGTAGTTATTTTCATTTTATTAGGGTATGTCACACCCCTTACCCGAAACAATTTTGACCCCCTCATTCCATGAGACCTAGTCATGGTACAAAACCTCAAAACATTGACCTATTACCACACAGGTAGCTTAGTCAACTCATTTACACCACTCATATTATGATGTCACACCGACATTGTGCAAATCTCAAATCCAAGTCCCATTGTTGGATTTTCATTTCCACATGTTTTCATTTTTTACCTAACGACTAATCTGTTTGACATACATGTTATTTCACATTATGGCGTGCTAACCCCTTGCGAATGCAGCCATAACATTAAACATCTCATGCATTTCTCGCATCACGAGTCAGATCATGAATCGTACATGCACAGTCTAATATTCTGCTCATGTATTAAAGGGGCTTGGAAGAGGCCTGCTCATCGCCTGGTCCGCGTTTCCCCAATTATGGCTAATCTAGAGGGGGTTTCGTACACTGACTCGAGTGAGGACTCGGGTTCAGACTCAGATTCGGTTCAATGCACTATTATGGCCAGTCCACAAGGAGAAGGTCACCCTGTCCTTACAGGACAAAGTTCTCAGCAGTCGTCGGTGAGTGCCAAGATTGCAGCTGCCATAAACTCCTTTGCTAATAGCGAACAGCTAGCTACACTCATTCGCCAACAACTCGAGAGGACCTAGAATGCATTGCCCAGCCTAGAGGTCACCCTCAACAATGTCAATCCGATAGGGGGACCTCTTACTTCACTCATAATTCCCCCAACTACCTTTTATCAGTTCGGGGTAAGATAAAGTCAACTGAACCAAAATCAATTCTTCCCTAGACAAAACTATCCAGCCGATATTTGCACCAGGGCCTTTCTACCAAGGAATGACCCAACAACCTATTCCCAACTGGACTATGTTGGTCGCCTCACTATTCTAGGCACCTCAGCTACCCCATTTTGCGGCATATCCCCAAGGGTAATATAGCTCTTATCCAAGCTCAAGGAACTCCATCCTCCAACAACCTGGTATGGCGGAACTATGGCAACAGTTCTTGGCCATTCATGGTGGCCACCTAAGGAATACGTACCCTGCACAACCGATAAACAAGGATGAAGATAGCTTACCCCCAAACTTTGCAATGCCGCAGTTTGAGATGTACGTAGGATCTGGCGACCCGCTCTCACTTAACGCCTTATCAAATAGTGATGAGAGCATTAAGGGTCAGCGATCGAATGATGGCTAAGCTCTTCGTTGTCACCTTAGGCCACTTGGTCAATGAATGGTACAACCACCTTCCACTAGACATAGCTACCAATTGGAATAGCCTTACTCAAGCTATGCTGGAGCATTATGGTTTCAACTCTCAGATGGAAACCACAATACAACATCTAGAGGCTATAAGGCAAAGGCAGGGTGAGAGCTTTAAATCCTACTATGCACGCTGAATGGCCACATAGGTTACGCTTTGGGCTCACTTAACTCTACCAGAGATGATAACCAAGCTACTAGATGGTGCACTGCCATCATACAGGAATAAGTTTGGATCAGACATCTTTTCGAGCTACCAGGAAATGTTTGAGAAGGTAGATAGGATGGAACACTTCAAATACATTGATACATCTAGGGAAGACTAAAATGAAGGAAAGTTATGTAATAATTAGCATTTAGCTACTTTGCCCATGGGGCTTTTGAATTATTTTGAGTGAATTGAACATTATTTATTTGCTTGATATTTTATCAATGACATCACACATTCTCATAAAAATATACGTATTGTTTTTAGCACACGTGACACATCATTTCATGAAATTAATTTGGGTATAAATGGATTCCCGATAATTATAATAATTTCAAATGATTTGACTCTTGAGAGAAAGTGAGAGACAAATACATGTACTTAGACAACGTATGATAGCAATTACCTCATTATACAAGGATTAAAGATCAATGGAAAGATCTCCAAGCATGAAACATCCAGTGACTCACGCAAAGATCAAAAGGATCGAAGCTAGCATAAGGCTAAAAATGTCAACCAAGCAAGTTGAGGCCAAAAAACTGGCGTAATGTCACAAAGAAGGAGTCAGATCGTTGAGCATGTCAACAACTCCATCACATGGCTCACCACCATTTATGGGGAAATCAAACAACTGACATAATATCAAAAAGAAGGAGACAAATCATTGCACATGTCAACAACTCCATCACAGCCATTCACAAGACCAAACAACCGACGCAACATCACAAAGAAGGAGTCAGATCGTTGAACACGACAACAACTCCACCACCACCATTCATGAGATCGAACAACTGACGCAATGTCACAAAGAAGGAGACAGATTGTTGAACACATCAACAACTCCATCACATGGATCACCACAACTCATGGAACAATCAAGCAAAGGTAAAAGGAAATTGAATCTCCCCTAAAGGATCATACAAAGGTCAATACTAAAGATAAAAAGGAGCCAGATTGTTGAACACGTCAATAACTCCTTCGCATGACATGCTACTATTTGCAATTATCGCACCATCAAAGGAAACGCCAATGATCAAGACTCATCACATACACTTCAAGCTAGCAAAGCGGCATGAGCACTAACCAATTGGTTAGAAAATGCTGAACGAGATAACAAATAAAGTCATGGACATGGATGGCAGCTGATCTACCAAATCAACCAAGTCTTACACAATTGCTATCATGCATAGGTGAAAGAAATAAATCGATGAGAAGCAGTACAAAAAAATAATAATAAATTTGTAATTAGCCTCTCAATTAACACTCGATTAGTTGAGTAAAAATTAAGGCCTATTTTCAAAACACAAAAAGTATAGTCCGCTAAATTGAAAACCCGAAAAGGGCGGCTCAGGCAAAACTTAGGACATCGATAGAACCACATTGGTTAGAAAACTTGAATAGGCTAATTGATGGCAGAAGTCATATCATTTGAAACATTTATACCCCTATTAAGTTCATCAATGAATTGTCATTTTTGCTGAATCTTTATGCATATGCTTATCTTAATTGCTTGCATGCCAATGGTAGAATGTTGCAAGTAAACTCTAAAAAAAATAAAAATAAATAAAAAAAATATAAAGAAAAATGAGTCTGCTGGATTGAAAACCTGAAAGGGCGATCTAGGCAAAAATTAAAATGAGGTTCGATAAATTGAAAACCCACAAGGGCGATCTATGCAGAAATTAGAACCAAAGAAATATTAAATTCATCATCACCTCCTCGAAACGGTACGAGGCATCATATACCTTCAACACTTCAGGCAAATGGTTTCCAAGCGATCATCGCTAACACAAAGCGGGATCAACGATTCATCCAGACTTTTCTCAAATTAGATCCAAGCTATGAATTCGAATATGATTCAACGAACCCATGGTCATCGCCTTAAGGGAGTCATCCATGGAATCCCTAACAAGATAAGTCATAGGGGCAACCATGCACCAGCATAAGAGAAGGCTCCTCAATGGATGAAGCCCATGATGCCTACATACATCATATGATAAAAATTGTTCATGCATACATTACATTCGCATCACGTCATTTAAAAGTAAAGATGATGCTAGACCGGGGCAACACTGTCCCGATAAATAAGAACCTCCACCTAAACATGGGGAAACAAACCTGACGATGGCCCACTCAAGCCTAAAGTCAATATTGCAACAAAAGCCTCCTACAACAGAGTGATTCTCGGGACATCCCCGAATTTCTATAAACTTATTTAGTTATTATGTTTTAATTTTTGATTGAAGGGGTAAAAATTTTTGCTTCACAGAAACTCAATCAAATAATTAAAACATTCACCATCAAATGTATTAACATTATCTTTTCCCCGACTTGTCACAAGAAGCAAGTCACATCCTATTAAAGAAATTCAACATATAACCGAAGAAGGAAACGATTTTCTCGATGGAGGAAGAAAGAAACTTCCTCATTTATCAACCGAAGAATGAAACGGTTACCGACTACAACAGGAACACCCTAGAAAGAAACGATCAACCCGCCTACAAGGGGCACCAAGTACATAAGGGATTCCGAAGAAAGAAACAGACAACCCTATGAAGACACAGCGCCAGAAAGGAAGGCTAATGTTATCACTAATTGAGAATAAGAAGTCACTAACCACACCGGTCAGGTATTCTATCTATCCCTCGCTATTTTTGTGCGATAATACTGGTTATACAACCAGCAAATATCACATGAGGGGTAGCTATGAGCACAGGATTTTGTACCAGCTCGCACGTTCAATGATGACGGCTTTTCAGGATATTTATCCTCGAATCACATGATTTTCGACCGTTCGATGATCTTCATATGGGAGTCTTCCTCGTCTCTGAATTTAAAAGGACTTTAATTCTGAAAATTAACTAAAAAATTATGAAAATACAATAAAAATTCGGAAACGAAAACCCGGGGGCACTGGATCCCGAGTTATCCTCGTTGGCGAGAGCCTCGTCAAACTTGGCGAGGCAAGGCTCGCTAAGCTCTCGGTGAGGCCCCACTGAGAGCATTGGTGAGGCCTGCCTCACCGAGAGTTTGGCAAGGCAAGCCTCGCCAAGGTTTTCTCCGGCAAAGCCCCTCGCCGGGAAAACTTACCTTTTTGGATTTTCGGGAATTTCTAGTATAATTAGTCAGGTTTTTTTCCGATAAAGGGGGGGCTTGGAAAATTCAAAGAAAATTCTCTCTGTCAGATAAAAAAATACAAACAATATTTCTTACTTTCTTCTAATTTTTTCTCGGATCCAAAACACTTTTGGATCCCAAATCTCTTCATCTTTTAATCAAATTTCTTCATCTTTTCTTCTTATATCCTCAGATATTCTCAGGTCTAAAACAAATTTAGAACCCGAGCTTGATCATCATTTAGATAAATAAACAAGTATTTTCCAATTAAACTACAATTAAACAAAAATGAATGAGGAATGCCCCCAGGGATCAAACAGATACGCCGAAGTGGATTCGCACCAAAAGGGTAAAAGCCTCTGAGTTCATAGAGCTGCTTATTTCATGCTCTTTGATTTCTTTCTTAATTTCTTTTACATGTGGACCTTGGAATTATTTCATTTATTATTATTGTAAATGTACATGTGGACCTATTAATTACATTTCTTCTCTTCTTCTTTTATTTCTTTTTAATTTTTGTATTAGAATACCCCCACGAAGGGAATAAAATATATTCCCGGATAACAAACCTCACCTTATGCCATGCGGTCATTTTCACTAATAAAATTGACCAACATACGTGTAAATAAAAATGAACTATTTTTATTTAAAATAACAACTTAAATTGTCGATGTTTTAATTAGGCCACACGGGCCTCGCTAAAATCAAATCGAACATATGTGATATATCCCATGTACTAACCTTTTTGGATGCAGGTTAGATGTATGTTTAGGATTTTATTTTTCCTTTAGGTATTGCACATATTTTACAGAAAATGTAATTAATAGGTTAGCGGGCGGTTGCATCCCTTGATTTTTGAAAGCCTTGTAATTTTATTTTTTGAATTTACTTATTGTTTTGTGGATGGATTTATTGCTTTTTCTATACGTGAATCATGCATGTAAACTTAAAAAATGACCTAAACGTGAATATGCGTAATTAAGAGAATACGGTTTTCTGTAGATGTAATTTAATGTGATCACGTAAGAAATAAGCAACTTATCCCGAACTCAAATCTCTGTGTCTTGGTGGGCCGTCCCCTGGACTTTAAGCCTCATAGGACTCTAATTCCTAGAAAGAGCTAATCCAGGTGGTGATTCCACACTAAGAGATAGCGAATTCAGGTTTAAACCGATCTAAAACATTTTTCGCTTTCTCTTTCAACCTTTTCCCAGGTCCGCGACCTAGCGCACCTTTTTCCAAAGACCCCGGTGGACTGCGCTTATGAAATTGCTCGCTCTCGGCCCACCTCTCCGTGTCGTCTGCTCATAGCAGGATTGGTTAAAGAAGAATGAGGAAAGTTTACATTATTACCCTAGGTAATTTCTGCATAAAAAGGTCAAAGCAAAGAAGCCATGTCATTAACGACATGGCTAATGCCATTAACGATATTGAAATGTCGTTACTGACATGGCTGATGTTGTTACCGACATTGCCAATGTTGTTACCGACATTGCAATGTCGTTATCGACATCGACTTTTTAGTAGAACTAAAATTGCATTTTCTACAATTTTCAGCCAAAAATGTGACTTTTTCCCATATGCTCGAACATGATCACAACATAACCACTCCCCACTCCTTACCTAATATCTTTTACATCCATATTCACATTGAATCAAGTGTTTAAAGAAAAAAAGCAAAAAGTGAAAGTATGGCCTAACCTAGAACTAAGTTAACTTTGGATTGAATGGAGCTCATTAAATTAGAGCTTATTTTCAGAATAGGGGGAGGAAGGAAAAGAGAGAGAAAAGATCATGAGAGCACATGAGAGCATTTCTTCTTCTGTTCTTGAGTGTTCTTGAGCAAAACACCAAACTGTGATCACCAACACTAGGAATTTTGGGTCAGTTAGATTATGTTCATGGAAAAGGCATGAACTTGTATCATAGTTCAAGTTTAGTTCATCTTTTAAGCAAAGCTTGAGGTGTAGAGATCATTTTAGCAAACTTGGGGTTTAGAGATCAATTAGGAAATGCCGGAGGTTTAGACTTGAGTGGGGAGTCTACAACATCTTTATCACTCACTTTAAGATTAATACACCTCCTAAAACATCTACTTTGGTAAGGAATAGATCCCTTCCAAAGATTTTCGATAAATCACCAACCAACAACCAAATCAAACCAAAAAGAAACAAGGAGAGCTTCCTAGAGGACTTCATAGACCTTAAACAAAGTGGATTCAACACTGTAGGAGTCACCACTCCCCGTGTTATAACACTACTACTACAGTAGAAAATCTTACATTTATATGTTTTCCTTTTTGAAGTTTCATTTTCTTTTCAGGTATTTCCATTTTCGCACTATAACTATTTTATGGGAATTTCAGTGTGATCTCAAATCTTTTTGAGTACTTTTTTACATAAACATATTTTACACATCATGAGCTTTCCGGAACGATAAAGATCATCCAAATTGGTTAAGTATAGAAAAAGTTATGATCATTTGAAGTTTCGGATTTTCATTTTGCTATTTCTATTGTTTATGTATGTTTTCTAAAAGTCTGGAACATCTATGTCGTTAACGACATCACTATTATCATTAACAACATGGATACATATCATTAATGACATGGCCGCATGTCGTTAACGACATTGCTTTGGTAGAATTGATAAGTGTATAATTACACTTATTATCATGATAATTTTACACATTAAACACTATAGTTTAAGTCATTTTTATACTTCATATAAAAGATTTCATGTGATATGTAGTTATTTTTTTATGCAAATGCTGGTACTAGATAAATCTTGGAAGTAAAATGATTAAAGTTGGAAATCTATGAATAAAGAGTGAAAAAGGTGCAAAAAGATGTGTGGAACTTCAGGATTTGGCAAAGGATTGAAGATGTTAAAGATCGGTAGAAATCGCAAATAAGAATCATGAGAAAAAGGCATGTCATGATCGTGAAACACATATCGTGGTCGCGACTTGTTAACTTTCACAATAGAAAGTTGCCAACCAAGTATTCATGGTCGTGACAATGATTCACCGTCACAACCTTGACTATTTTTTTGTCAACTCTTCTCTTCTTTCAACCGTCGGATAAGAACGATCAACCACCATCAACCGCCATCAACTACCAAATGAAAAGACACCATTTGGAAGTTAACCAATCAAGAAAATGTTCCTTTCCATTATGGATAAGGATAAATCTTTTCATCCAATCACAATGAAGTGATGCAATCTTTCGCCAATGGATACAACTCTTCGTTTAGATAGACATAACCCTTCGCACTCTATAAATAGGCTTCAAGATTCAAAAATTTTTGAGGTGTGGAGTGTGTGGTTGATTATGTGGTGTGGCATGAGTAATAAGTGTGTCCCATAGATAGAGAGTAAAAATATCTAGATTTCTCTACGTTCATAAGTGTTAGCGAGAAATGTATAACTGATTCGAACCTTATTTCGATCACTAGATTTCTCTACATATTCGAGGTATTGTTGTATAAGTGTAATTGCAAATCACTTATCAATAAAAGTTTTCATTCTTCAATATTCATTTATTCCATATTCACAAAAAGTTGAGATCGAATTCAAAGTAGACGTAGGAATTGCATGAATTGATAACTCCCATTAAAGAGTGGATACGGTTTGATCAAATTTAGCTTTCACTTGCATACCTTACAACTTTGCTTTGCTTTCTACTTATACTTTCTATTTCAAAGTTTATGATATGTTTTATGTGTTATAATGTGTATTTCATTTTGAGTCTTTTATATTAATCAAGTTATATGCTTTTGAGTTAACTTTAAGAGTAGTTTCGGGGTTAACGAGATTGTGTATAATCATTGGATCTGTGATTATAACACTATTTAGTGAGCCAACATTTTTGGAATGGTAACTTGCTAAATGACCCGTACTAAGCATAGTAATAATATTATCCAGGTTTATATAATCGTCTTAATTCGTTTGCACTAGATTTAGAAAAGTTATTTCATTTGTTTCTCAACGGTGAATAATAGAATATCTAAGTGTCTAGAGCCGAATATGTTAAATTAGTCTAGTGTACATAATATCTTTGATGATTTTGCATGTTTTCTTTGTTATACTTGTTTGTAGGGAATATTTATATACTTTTTATCTTCTTTAATCTTTCATACATTTGTCTATCCATACATCATTCCAATCCTCCAAAATAAATTACATTATTTTCTTTTGTTCCGTTCCTCTTGTTGATCTTTAGAACTGGTTCCTTCCTTGTGGGATCGATATCTTTTAAAACTACATCATAACTGTATACTTGAAGTGGTCACCATTTTTCTATTTAGATAAGCGGTATTGACAACACCTATTCCTATTTAGAACTCTTATCTTATCGGTAGGAAAGTGGGAGGCAAGGGTTTTGGCTTCTTTATAAAATATAAATCCTCAGAGTCAGTAGAGTCAAAACCTTGCAAACAAGTTTTCCGCACCGTTGTCGGGGATAAGCTTTTCGGAATGAGTATAGCCAAAAACTTTGAGATCAAGAATCAAGTTTTGCTTCGTTTTGCTCTATTTCGAATCGTTTAGGCCCGGAACAACCCACTAAGACCCTTCTAAGTTTGGAAATGCATCATTGGGGTAACTAACTTCTAAGCACACAGGTCTTGCCAAAATCCAAATCGAGCATACGTGGTTAACCTTCGTGGAATATCCCCCTGTAGTAACCTTTGTGTTGTGGAATATCCCCCTATAGTAACCTTTGTAGTTGCAGGTAGTTTAGGATAGATGTATGTTAGGGTTTAATTTCCTTCGGGTATTGCAGTTATCAAATGTAACATTTGTTAGATATTGATGAATTTAGGCGATTTGTCAATCCCCCATCCTAAGATGTAATTAATCTCGTAGATTAGGCAGATTTACTTTCCTACATGTTTACTTTCTCATACTTTATTTTTTTTATGGCTTTCTACATGCGCGCTAAATAGCCAAAAGCATAAACTAAAAACATCTAGATTGAATAATATTGTAAATGTGGTTTACAAATAATTATAATGTTAACTTAAATAACAATGAAGTAAGTAACTCATCACGGACCCGAATCTCTGAACTATAGTATCGCTTAGGCTTAACAGATCAAAGCTGTACCAAATTTTCCTGGATGAGCTGATCCAGGTTGCGACTTTGAGTACCATAGGCTAGAGGTTTTGATCTCGAGTCTATTAAACTTGTTACATGAATAAATTTCTTTCTTTAAACAAAAAACTTTACCTTTCCAATACGGAAAACCCCCATGCCTCATCTCACGGGGCTGGCACCTCGTGGCGATCGTGCGGGTCGAACATAGTCTGCTCACAATGACGACTCTGCTGGGGAATATCCTTTTTATAAACTTAAAAGTTTAAAAGATTTTGGATGAGTATTGAAAGGTCATTAAATGAGTTAAATCCACGTTTACGATATTTTGAATAAAAGCATATGCATTAAATGGCTTAGCCATTAAGATTAGGATGCCCTTTTTTATAGAGAAGCTTGCGAAAGTATCATTTGTGACCCCATTGGTGACCAAAGATACTTAAGTGAGTGGATCACTTGTTGCTAAATTGCATGTACCTCCCTCGTTAGCACCTATTTAGGGAGAGGCTTGGAGTCGTAGTGCAACAAGAACCTTCTACATCAACAAACAATGACCGAACTCATATAAGGAAACCATAAATACTTTCTCTAGGTCTACCAAAGGAAAGCGCATATCTTCTTACAGGTGTGCTCCTTAATACCTCACGGTATTGAGATGTCCCAAGCTTAGATTTAGAAGCTTGACCCTTACGCGAGGGGATATAAGGTCAAAGGAAGTGCGTTGAATATATCATCGTATGTGCTATGTGTTTACCTCTTCCCTTTTATCATACATCATATATAGTATCATGCTAATCAAAATCTCTTGTGTAGAAATAATTATGCACACACTCATTTATGATATGGTTATCATGCCATATAAAAACCAAGGTCATATTGATATCACACACCTAGGTTTAGATAATATGTTAAGACAAAGTCATTTAAAATTAGGATCACAAATTTCCAGAGTATAGTGATGCCCTCTTGGCACCGAAACCATAACCCGTTCAGGGTAACAAACCAACTACACTAAGAGTCACAAAGTAGTCGATTATTACACCTAAGGGTACAATGCACTATTTACCCATACTCACACAATTGTGCAAAAGCCGAATGAAGCCAGCTCACAACATGAGAAAGAGCCATAATTGCAAATTCTCAAAAAGTCTAACCTTTTACCACACAGGTATTACGACAAATCAACCTGTTTGTTTCAAATGGAGTCGCAAACATAAGTCACACTTTAAAACCAAGCCTGTTACCACATGGGTTTCACATTAATCAATTTGTTTGTTCCAAATGGATTGGCAAACATAAGTCACACTTTAAAACCAAGCCTATTACCACATGGGTATTATGGCAATCAACCTGCTTGTTTCAAATGGATTAGCAAAAATATGTCACACTTTAAAACAAAGCCTATTTCCACATAGGTGTAACGACAATCAACTCATTTGTTCCAAATGGATTGGCAAACATAAGTAACACTTTAAAACCAAGCCTATTACCACATGGGTATTACGGCAATCAACCTATTCGTTCCAAATAGATTGGCAAGCATAAGTCACACTTTAAAATCAAGCATATTACCAAACGAGTAATATGGAAGTCAACCTATTTTATTCCAAATGGATTGGCTAAACATGAGTCACACCCAACCACAAGCCTACTACCACACGAGTATTATGGCAATCAACCTGTTTGTTCCAAGTGGACTGACAAACACAACCCTCAACATCACATAGATGTCACCTGAACCTCAATCACTCACCAAACATGTCGGGTCTTATTGTCATTTTAGTTACGTCTTATTACTAATGAATAACCATGTTTATTTCAAATGGATTGACAAACATGAATTTTATCGCATCACGACATATTAATCCTTTTTTATGTAACCACGTCATATTCATTTCGCACATCAACATCAAGTATGTCAAGCATGCATTTCATATCTAACAAAGCTATCCGATTATGTTTGCTTTAGTTAAGGCTTGGAAGAGGCCAACTTCCCACATCATCCAGATTTCTCCCATCGTGGCTTGCCTAGAGAACTTTCCATCATAGTGTATTCCATACACTGATTCTAGCAAAGACTCGAGTTCAGATTTGGGTTTGGGGTTTAAGTTCATATTTTATTTCAAATTGGAGATCGATCTTTTGTTCAAGTTAGAGTTTCAGGATGATGGATTCTCAAGGTGGTCACGAGACAGACATGAATATTTGAAGTGAGATGCCAATTGTCTAACTAATTCCATTGAACATAGGCTCAGAAATGTCCAACGCTTTAAGTTCCATTCTCTACAGTGATCAATTTGCTCAAGCGCTATAGTTCTACCTTCGTCGATGTCAGTTAATGAAGCATACATTAGATAGACTCTAAAATTTTCAGACAATTAGGAATCTCCAAGATCTAATCACTATCGGCTATCTTATGGCCTTGAAGCCAAACTCTGCTCCTAATACTCACCTATCATTAAGTTTCCTAGTATGGAATCCTGCCACTACTTCCTAATTTGGCATAGGAACCTCGCAACCCCAATACCACCATGACCAAATTGTGTTAACTCTATCCCAAGCACTGAATCAATTTAGTCAAGGTTCAGGACCACTTGATCCATTTCAAATAGGTAAGACTTATAGGGGTATTGATCCTTTAGGGTTAAGGCAAGCTAACACCTTCCAAGTTGCTTAGCCCTATAATAAATTTAATCAAGGGCAAGTTGGTCAACAGTTGGTCGGTTCATGTCCGTTCCATCCAGGTTGGCATTACTCAACTTCATCTGCAAGAAAAGCTAGACCTTCATCCACTTTCATTCCACCACGTCAAAGCTTTGCCTCATAACTAGCAGTCTCTCAAAATCCGAGTGCCCCATCCTCCTTCAACATAATCTTGAACTTCATGGTCTAACCACTGCAATATTCGGTCATGACCCAGGCACAGTTTGCTCCCAACTTTATGGTCACTCCTAGAGGCACCATAGTCCCCCAGGGATAGTTTAATTAAAGGACCACATCGTTTACTTCTCCTCAGCATAATTTTTAGCAAGGGACTGATTAGATATTCTCCCATTATCTACCTCCCAACGTAGCAAAACTATTACAATAGTTTTTGGCTACTCACGCTAGCCAACTCCAGAATTTCTAGCCAAACTACTCCCATATCCCTCCGATAGCACATGATGAGGAGTGGTTTCCTGAAAACTTTTTAATGCTGAGGTTAGAGAAGTATGAGGGAGAAGAAGATCCCCAATCACATTTGATCAACTACTAGACTATGATGAGAGCTATGAGAATTGGTGACAAGATGTTGGCCAATCTCTTTATTGTTACACTTGGAGGGCCAGCCAATGAATGATATAACAACCTACCTTTGGAAATAGCTCATTACTAGAACCACCTCTCAGAGGCCCTAATAGAGTAGTATGGCTTCAATTTTGAAACAAAGATCACCATACAACATCTCAAGGCCCTCAAGCAAAGATACAAGGAATTGTTCAAACCCTACTACAATAGGTGGATGGTTACCTAGGTGCTACTCAAGAATAAGCTCAATTTGTCTGAGATGATTGTAAAGCTATTGGTCGGGGTATTGCAAGTCTACCGACTAAGGCTCAGCCAACACTTTCACTTCTTACAATGAGGTTTTCGAGAAAGCTGAAAAGCTTGAGTGGATAGAATCCAGAGACACACCCATTGGGAAACAAGCCAATGAGTACTAATACGAAAAGGTGACAATTGGGAAAGAATACCCTCCGTATGTGGACAGTGAGGATGCTAATAATGTAATAGGTAGTATGTTAGACTCTTTTATGTTAACAAACTCTGCCAATGAGGCTTTTGAATTGTAGAATGCGTTGAACTTTGCTTGCTTGCTTGATATGCTTTAGGATGATATCACACATTCTCGTGAACATGAGCATAATGTTTTTAGCATACATGACACATCATTGCATGAAACTAATTTGGGTATAAATGAATCGCATGTAATAATTTCAAATGATTTGACTCTTGAGGAAAAATGAGAGATAACATAGGTACTTAGACAACATGTGATAGTGTTTTCCTGGTCCTATGAAGACATGTCAAAGATCGACAGAAAGATAGCCAATTAGGTCAATAAAATAAAAGATGACATGATCGAGATAAAAATGGGCTGAAAGAGGTAACAAAACAAATTGAAGCTAAGTTTCCCAAAGTAGCTAAACACCTAATACGGTTGGCCAACATAACGCTAGTGCCGAAGAAATAAAGAAAGAATCAAGCATTTCAATTTGTCAATAACTGCATCGCATAGATCATCAGGATTAGTGGGCCGATCATCACACTATTGAAGGAGTACCAATAGACAACGTCTATTTGTGTTCTATGGAATGAAGCTATGTCTGATATAAGTTTTGAAGCATTCCATCCTTGAAAAATTACTCATTCTCTATTTGGCTATGAAGGAATCATCAGTAGGGAGAACATCTGAAAAGGAAAATATCGAGCATCATCATTCATCACCGTGTATACTTCAAGCAAATAGAGTTGCAGGAGTCACCAAAAAATTAATCAGAAAATGCTAAACGAAGAAGCTATTAGAGTTATGGATACGAATCCACCAAGATAGGCTCACACGCTATCACATCTAATAGAAAGAAACAAATCATGTAAAAAGTAGTACAAAAAAAAGTAAGTAGCTTGTCAATTAGCACTCTGCTAGTTGAGCAAAAATTAAGGCTTCTTTTCAAAACACAAAAAGAATAGTCTTCTTTTCAAATCCCGTAAAGGCTGGCTTAGATAAAACTTAGGACATTGATAGAAAAGAAAGCACATTCATTAGAAAACCTAAAATGGATAATCGATGGTAGGAATCAAATCATTTGAAACATTCATACCCTTGTTAAGTTCATCAATTAATTATCATCCTTGCTGAATCTTTATGCATATATTTATCTTGATTGATTACATACCAAAGGTAGAATATCGCAAGTAAGCATCCCATCACATCATGGTTCAATAAAAATAAAAAATAAGAATAAAGAGAAAAGAAAAGAAAAAAAGATGAGTCTGCAGGATTGAAAACCTGAAATGACAGTCCAGGCAAAAATTAAGACAAGGTTCGATAGATTGAAAACCTGTATGGACGGTCTATGAAGAAATTAGAATAAAAGAAATATCAAATTCATCATCCCCTCCTTGGAATGGCACATGGCATCATCTATCTCTTCCAAAACTTAGGATGAATATATTTTGATTTCCCTCGTAGAGAGGATTATCACAACAAGAAGTAACTTATAATACTTCAAGCAAAAACCTTCCAAGATCTCATTATCACCTTCAAAGTGAGCATCACCAAAATGGTTCTGGATCAACATTAACATCACTGACGCTATACCAAAGGAGGAAATGTGTGTAAAAAAGTCAATGACTCATCCATATCCTCTTCAAAACAAATTCAGGCTTTTAACTCGACTCTGATTCATCTACAAAATCAAACTTTGAGGGTATCAAAATCCTAGGGGCACTCATGGATAAATCCTAGGGGTACTCATGGACCAACATAGGAGGGTATCAACTCGAAAACCTCTAAAAGGCTCCTCATGCAATGAAGCTTCTACTTTCGGCTGGGCCCAATGCTCCAAAGCCAACAATGTCTTCAATAAATAAACATACATCATGTGATAAATGTTTTTTATGCATAAAGTCCTTCATACATGCATATGCATCATGTCACTTACATGTCAAGGCGATGTTAAACCAAGGAAGTTCATTCCAACAAGGAAAACACTCTACCCCACATGAGGAAACTACAAGTGTCAGGAAGATGTCGGAGCAGCACATCATCAAAATTTGGAATGACAATGGCCCAACTCAAGTCATTTAAACTTTTGTCAAATTCAAGCCTACTTAGCCTCATTCAGACAGCGTTACAACATCACAAAAACCTCGCAAAACAACGGAGTGGCCATTGAGACATCCCCAAAAATTTCAAATTCAAATTTCATCATTTATCACGGGCTTGAAGAAAAATTTCTCAGAACCCTCATGTTTTAATTCTTAATTGAAGGGGCAAAAATTTTTACTTTCAGCAATCTCAATCAAGGAATTATAACATATGTCACAAGCATTCACTAATAAATTTCCTCATTCTAGCAGGCACCCCTTCAACTCATAAGGGGCATCTATATCAGACTCACAACAGTTAACATATCACAATAGTTAACATATCATCAAAGGCATGGAGCGCACGACTTTCATCTTTTCCCCAACAATTTCGAGGGTCGTAGTCGACCCATGGTTAACTCATAAGAGGCATACAATTCAGATCACGATGGTCAACCATCCCATAATGGATTTCTATGAAGACTCATAGCAGTCAACACACCATCAAAGGCATGGAGTACACAACTTTAATCCTTTCCCCAGTAGTTCTGAGGGTTACATTCAACCCATGGTCAACTCATAAGGGGCATACAATTTAGATCGCAATGGTCAACCATCCCACATCGGATTTCGATGAAGACTTACCACAGTCAACGTATTTTCAATTGCATGTAGAACACGACACTCATCCTTTCCCCAGTGGTTCGGAAGGTAACAATAAACTATAGGTCAACTCACAAGGGGCATTCACCGTAGACTTTCTACAATCCGCATACCTTCCTGGACTTTCTACAATCCACATCTCTTTTCAGACTTTTTATAGTCAACGAACTTTCTACACTCCACACATATTTTCAGAATTTTTACAGTCAATGGAATATCTACAAACTGCATTTCTTTTTAGACTCTTTACAGTCAATGAACATTTTACCGTCCACACTTCTTTTCAGACTTTTTACAGTCAACGGACTTTCTACAATCCAAATCTTTTTCTGATTTTTTACATTCAATGGATTTTCTACAATCACTTTCTCTTTTCAGACTTTTTTACAGTCAATAAACTTTCTACAATTCTCATCTTTTCTAACCTTTTACAGTCGTTGAACTTTCTACAGTTCGCATCTTTTCATGATTTTTCACAGTCAACGAAATTTCTACAGTTCACACCTTTTTTACTTTTTACAATCAACGGGCTTTCTACATTATGAAATTTTTCCAAATTTTTATAGTTGACGAACTTTCTACAGTTCGCACCTTTTTTGACTTTTTAAAACCAATAGACTTTCTACAATCTCAATCTTTCCTGATTTTTTATAATCAACAAACTTTCTACAGTCCTCACCTTTACAGTCAAACGAACCTTCTACAGTTTGTACCTTTTGTGACTTTTCACAGTCAACGAACTTTCTATAGTTCATATATTTTCTAACTTTTTACAATCAATAGATTTTCTACAATCCACATCTTGTTTCCTATCTTTTCACGGTTAATAGGCTTTTGATAATCCGACCATGGGATTTTCAGCTCGAATAATTATAACACATGGCTAATTTATCCTTCTCCCAATGGTTCCAATGGTAGCAACTCCCCAAAGGTCAACCTTCAAGGGGCAATCATTGCTAAATGGGCAATTCATAAGGGTCATAGAGAGGCCAGTTTTCGACAACACGGCTCAAGGTTGAAAGCCTCCTTTACTTCTGAAGTTTCCACCCCGAGTAGTGCCAACCGTGACTGGTCAGCTATAATATCTGAACCTCGCTACTCTTTCAATTGTTATACCATACTAATCTCATATCAGTAGTGATCCCATGAGGGGCAGCTTGTGAGCATGGGATATCGCTCTCGACTCATGAGTTCGATGATGAAGCTGTAATTTATTTTTCCCTTGCTAGTTTTTCACTCTTTACAGGGTCTTGAATTCATTTGGAAGAAGCTCACTTTGTTTCCTTAAACCCTAAACACTTTTCTTTTAAACTAAGCATAAAAAACCCAAGGTAAAAGCCATGTCATTAACAACATGGCCATGTCATTAACGACATGGCCATGTCATTAACGATATGGTTAATGTCGTTAACAACATCACTAATGTCAGTAATGACATCGACTATACAGTAAAACCAAATTTGCAGTGTCGATAATTTTCAGTCAAAAAATCCACTTTTACCCACATTCTTGGACATTTTCACATGCTCAACCACTCAACACCTGACTTAGGATACTTCACATCAAATCTTTGATGGATACGACAAAAGTAAGTAAGGAACTATGGGTTGAAGAGAAGTATGGGCTAGAAGTATGGGTTAAAAAGTAATCCTATGTGGACTTTGGATTGAAGGGAGTTCTAATAAAGAGATGACTGAATTTTTAAAGAAAGGGAGTGTCGGACCCAAGTTAATAGTACCTCATAGTACTGAGTAGTGTTGGAAATAGCAAACTATCTAGAATAGTGAAATTAATTGAGTAGTAAGTCAATTCTTAATTAATAAAGCTAACTTGAGTTCATTCAAGGGAGAATAACTTAGTTTTGCTGGATAGTTAACTAAACTATGACTTAGAGTAAGAAAAGCTAAGTGTATGCTGAGTACTACATAGTTTAGAATTATGTCACTTAGCTTGTGGTGAGTTTTTGCTATTATTTAATTAAAAGCACGTTCTGTATGACATGTGGAGACTTAATGACACATATGCTACTAACATTATCTGTGATGGAACGAAATATTCTTTTAGTGCTTTTTAGGATAAAAGGCACTGAAATTAATGAAGAATCCTATGGTCCTCACAACGTCAAAAATGTCAGTACGATTCTCAAAGATTATTTGTAAGGTTTCGACTCTAATAACTCCTAGGATTTTTTTATTTAATAATGAAGCCAAAAACATTGTCTCCAACTTTCCTACCGATAAGATATAAGTTTAAAATACAAACAAGTGTTGTCAATACCGCTTATCCAAATAGAAAAATGGTGACCAGTGCAAGTATACAGTTACAATGTAGTTTTAAAAGATATCAAACCAATAGGGAAGGACTAGCTCTGAAGATCAACAAGAAAAATGGAATAAAGGAAATAAAATATTTTTAGATTTTAGTTGGGAGGATTAGAATGAAGAATGGATAGATATATGTATGGAAGGCTAGAGATTCTAAATATATAGATTTTTCCTACGAAATAAGTATAGCAAAGAAAACATGCAAGTTCAACAAAGTTATTAAGTTCACTAGACTAATTTAACATAATCGGTTCTAGACACTCAGATGTTCAATGATTCACCGCAGAGCAACACATGAAATGACTTTTCTAAATCTAGTGCAAATGAATTAAGGCAATTATATAAAACTAGACAACAAAATTACTATACTTAGTACTGGTCTGTTGAAGAATGAAAACTTTTATTGAAAAGGGATTTGGAAGTACACTTATACAATAATCGCTCGAATATGTAGAGAAATCTAGTGATCGAAACAAGGATTCGAATCACTAAAACATTTTCTCGCTCACACTTATGAACGTAACGAAAACTAAATAATTTCACTCTCTATCTACACACACACTATATCTCTCACTTTTTCTAATTCCAATGCCATGAAATTTGTGAGGTTTGGAGCCCTATTTATAGAGTTCGAAGGGTTGTGTCTATCCAAATGACGAGTTGTGGCCATTTGTGAGCACGGGATTTTGTACCAGCTCGCGCGTTAAATGATGACGGATTTTCGGGAAATTTAACCTCGAATCACACGATTTTCGAAGATCTTCATATGGGAATCCTCCTCGGACGTTTTAAATTATTTAACTAAAAAAAAAAAATCCCATGCGGAGGCAGCCTCGCGCGAGGCTGCGCGAGACAGCCTCGCGAATGGCAGCCTCGCGTAAAGCTGCGCGAGGCATCCCGCACTCCCCGCGAAGGTGGTATGGAACCCTAGCGGGCCTCCCCCTCGCGGGGCTTGCCCGCGAGGGTCCTAGACGACCCTCACGGGGATTCTTGCGAGGGTCTTTAGTGACCCTCGCGGGGCCTCCCCGCGAGGGTCCCTAGCTACCCTCGCGGGGATTCCCGCGAGGGTCCCTAGCGACCCTCGCGGGGCCTCCCCGCGAGAGTCCTAGGCGACCCTCGCGGGGATTCCCGCGAGGGTCCCTCGCGACCCTCGCGAGGGAGCCTCGCGGGAGACCTCGCAAGGCCTCGCGAGGGAGTCTCGCACGCGAGACCCCTCCCGTGCGAGGCTCTTTGTTTTGGATTTTTCGGGACTTTTTCATCTATAAATAGTCGGGTCTTTTTCAGTACAAAAAGATGGAAAATTTAGAGAGAAAAATCCTCTCTTTCAGAATAAAAATTAAAAACGTTTTTTATTACTTTATTCTAACTTTTTTATCGGATCAAGAAACACTTTCGGATCCCAAATTTCTTCATCTTTGAAATCAAATTTCTTCATCTTTTCTTCTTAAATCCTCAGATATTCTCGGGTCTAAAACCAATTTAGAACCC
>CATIWQ010180153.1:0-21336 GCA_949673415.1 Euphorbia schlechtendalii | reverse complement strand
TTATTAATGGTATTAAAATTGTTTTATTAATTATTTTATATAGATAGTTATTAATAATATTATTTGTAATGATTATTAATAATTTATTTATTTTTATATTTAATGGGTTTTACTATTATTTTAATAATTAATATATTTATTATTAAGTTCAATTAAGTTCAGGTTCATTAAGTTCAGTTAAATTCAGTTCAGTTAAGTTAAGTTCAGTTCAGTTAAGTTAAGTTCAGGTCCATTAAGTTCGGTTCAGTTCAGTTTAGCTCAGTTAAGTTCAATTCAGTACAGTTCAGTTCAGTTCAGATTTCAGAAGTTGAAGAGAACATGACCTAAATTTATAACCAACACAATACATTCATAAACTTTTGTTATAGTGCATATAAAATATTGATCATAAATTAAAAGTTTGAACGTCAAACCGGATCCTCTTAATTTTTCTTCCGTTTTTGTTTCATGGCAAGACTAACTAAGTTTACTCCATTTCCAACATCACCTTTCCTAAAGAAAGCCTTATATGGCATCACTTTCAATTACATACGATTCTGATTCAATTCCAAATTTTGTAATTTCTTTAAACTACATAACTTTAAAATTTCTTCGCACCATCTTTCTCTTCCTTCATTTCTTCATACGATTTTCAAGATTTTCCTTCCGGTATCCCAACATGTTATTCCAATACGGTTTAAACCATCTGATGAACCTAAAATAGTATTGTTCGAGATACTCCTCAAATGACATTTTGAAATCTGCCACGAAAATGATGCCAACTGGAGATCGCTGAATCAAAAGGGTTGCAACATATGTAAAAAATCTTGCACTTAGACTGCTTAATAGACTCTGGGAATAATGAATGAGGCAAATGCGTGGCGAAAAGCCTAGGAGATGGAATGGCAGGAAGGTCTGAAATTTCCGTGTCATAAAATGTATGAGGATCAAGAAATGGTACAAGAATATGGGGGTTTGTAGTGAGCAATTGAGAATCCAAAGGGGTATAATGAGTATGTACGGTTAACACTGGAGAAGGTCAAGGCTTTTACTCGAGTAGTGCCACATTTCGGTGAAGGGAAAGGATAAAGCTCTTTTGTTTCCTTTTCAATTTCTTCAACCATTGAAGACGTTGAGATTAGGGATTTTAGTAATCATGGTTTGGGTTTGCTCCATAGAAAAATTGTATAGTTAAGAGCTTTATATGGTTCATTGAAGTCTTACTCCAACCTATTTACAACACAAAAATTTTAATTAAAGGGCTATAGGAAAGGCTACATTAACTTGTATAAAGATGTTTTAGGTAGCTAGAACTTTACTTCCTGTGGTATTGTTTGGTAATTAGATACATGGTTTAGTTTTGTGAATGAAAATTAGTGCATGTGGTTATTAAGGACAAGCATCCAGCCAGGTTGGCACTCCTGCTGCTACGCAAAACATAACACCAAAGACCCAAATATTGTTAATGCAGAAGAAAAAGTAAATGGTTTTACAAAAATGAGCAAACATCAAGTGAACCGGAAAGAATTTCGGCCAGGATTGTCAGCATCTATTAGGAAGCTCTTTCTTTCCTAGCTCTACTAGTCAAAGTGATGAAATCAGGTCAGGTGAAAAAGGTATTACCGAGTGGGGACTACTTGATTTTATTCCTGCCACGGACTTGTATCAGAATCCGACATTCAGTATATCAAAAAAAAAAAAAAAAAAAAAAAAAAAAAAACTAAACAAGATCATGAACTATATCCCAATTAGTGTCATTCTGAGATAGCCTTCCGTCAGATGAATGCATTAGTTGATATAATCAAACTAAATCAATTGTACTTATTTGACTTTTCTCAATTATGTCGGTTTGATGTAGTTTTACTGTTAAATCAGAATGAAAAGTAACCCGGTTATTTACTCTTTATAACGTAACTTTCACCGTACCAAAATTTTGTGAAATTTTCTTCCATCTTCGGCTATCACTAGCATCATTTCATAAGTTGTCCGTGCAAAACTTTGTGAAATTTTCTTCCTTCTTCAGCTAGCACTAACCTCGGTTCATGAGTTGTTCATGCATGTGAGATTAGAAATATTTTTTTTATCGATTCTCCAGCGATTGAAAATTAGCAGATGGAGGAATTGATGGGCCAAAAGCTGAAGGCCAAAGGAGAAGAGGAAAGGCTGCAGAAGAGTCTCTGAAATGGTTCACGACCAACTTGGAGTTGCCCTATATTTCGACTACAATAAGGTTTTTTACCCCAACAAGAGGGCTTCATGCTTTGCTACATTGTCGGTGGTCGCAAAACTTCAGCTAGGCGACCTATCTTATTTCAATTCTCCTTAATCATTGGCAGGCCCGGCCCTCACATTTTTTGGGCCCTGGGCAAACAAATGTTAGAAACAAAATATTGGGCCCCTAAATGAAAATCGATAAAATGAACTGAAATTTAAAAGATGGTATTTGCTCATTACTGGAATCAATATGATTATGAGTTTAAAATGATATCTAAAACTGATTTCAGAATATGAGTTTCTTTCATATAATATGGTATGAGAATCAAAACAAATAACTTAAAATAGAAAAGATAGTTCTACGGGGTCTTTGATATCAGCCTATCTGTATCCTGAAAATAAGACAAATAAAAAGGACATTATTAAAAAATAACAATAAGTTTTAATAAAACGAAGAGCAACTCTCATTAACTCAACCATATAATTATCACTAAATCTCTGAGTCAGAATTCATCATTAATTTCCTTGAGTTATTTATGGCCTTTGAGATAAAAAAACATAAGAGAGAAAAATAAGATTATTGGTTAAAACAAACTAGTGAAAAGGATTGGACAACATAATGGTAATGGATGAATAACAAGTTAAAGCAGAAGCAAAAACCTACAATCAGATTCGGCAATATTCAACCCCCTCCTAGAGTGCAAGAACTACTTTTCATTAATGACATCCACTACAAAACAAAAAAATCATGAAAAATGGGATCTACGAGCATTACGAGAAGCAAAATCATTAATAATGACATCAACATCAATTTTTTTCCAGAAACTCTTACTCAATTGACAAAATTGCCAAGCCATTCAATCATTCTTGAGACATTGACGACCTCAAATAGGTTTTGATTAACTTTAGCTTAGAAAAACTTCTTTCAACTGATGCCACAGTTACAGGGACTGTTAGAAAAATTCTATAAGCAATGGAAACATTTGGGTAACAATCAGCAGATTTGACAAATTCAAGAATTTCAGTGACTATCAATAAATCATCTGGTAAAGTAACTTGCAGCATTTTCAATTTAGAATAAAGATCATTCAAATTAACATCAAATGAATCACCAAAGGAAAAGGTAGAGTGAAAAGTAACACAACATTCTCTCAATTCATTTTCATCCAACGACTTTAGTTTCCTTCAACTAAACAGAAACCCGAATTTCAAATTTTTTTAGTTGCTCAAATCTGGTACCTAAAGAAACAATTTCCACGTTCGCTACAACCAAAAAATAATTAATTTTAAATAATTCTTCAGCTGACCTACTTTCATCATCATCTTTATTCTCATCAAATTGTTTTTTTCTAATGAGACGACGTTTTGTCAAAAAGGTAGGCTCCACATCCATGTCAAGCGCAATACTTCTAGCAATATTCAAACTTGACGTAAAACCTTCATCTCTAAACTTTTCAAAATATGACAATATACTTTCTAATTGCTTTATGGTGATGTCAATGCACATAGATTCGGATTGTAATTTCTTGCTCACCATATTTATAGCAAATAAAATGTCATGACAAATTACCATACCAAGCAAAAACTCAAAACTACTAATTGCATTAAACAAACTCTCTGCTTCACTCTTTAATTTTGCTTCACCACAAGATTCATACAATTCTGACAAAGCCATTCTACTTTGGGGAGCTTGAAACCTGATAGCCTTAACACTTTTAATTCACTCTCCCAACAAGTATCGGATAAACATTTGACACTTAACCCAAAAACATTGTCAAGTAAAATTTTCCATCTCTTTGTAGAACTCGAAAACAATGAATAAATGCATTGAACAATTCCAAAAAATGAAATAGCTTTAGTGCAAGAATGTGCCATATCACTAAGAGTAAGATTAAGACTGTTACAAGCACAAGGCATATACAATGCCCTCGGATTAATTTCAAGAAATCGCTTCTGAACACCTTGATGTTTTCCTTTCATATTAACACCATTATCATAACCCTAACCCCTTGCATTATCAATATTAAGATCAAGAGACTTTAAAACATTTTGTAATTCATGAAAAAGTCCCAATCCAGAAGTATCATCCACTTTCAGAAACTCTAAAAAGAACTCCTCAATTTTAATTTTATTAGTTGTCATATTCACGCATCGAACTATCATTGTCATTTGTTCTTGATGACTAGTATCAAGGGTGCAATCAAGAATTATGGAAAAATATTTTACCTCTTTGATGATCTTAATTATAGCATTTTTAGCACTATCAGCTAAAAGAGAAATTAACTCATTTTGAATTCTATGCCCTAGATAATGGTAATGAATTTCACGATTTTGAATGAGTCTAACATGATCTTGCATTTTTAACATGATCTTGCATTATCATTAGGCTTAATAGCATCATTAGGTAAAACTCCAATTGATTGATCTGAAATTATATTAGAAACTTCATTTCTAATAACAAAATTATCAATAGCACCTTGCTGTGATTTTATTAACTCTTCAATTCTTTTTCTCTTTTTCCTTTTTTCACTACCAGATAGATGCTTTTCAGGTAACATTGAATACAAAAAATGGAACAAAAAAATCAAGTAACAAAATAAATCAGAACAGTAGCACCTGTTAGTAGAATTTGAAGTTGAATTTTGGCTTTCAACTTGCTTCTTCTAAATGCTAATTGCCGAATATAGCTACTGGAATTCTGCAGATAAAATTTTAATACATCAATTATAAAAATATTGAATTAAATAGATTTATAATTGGTCAAATATAGTTTTCGTTTGAGAATTAGATAAGAGAGATTTCAAACTTAGAATTGTCCAGACTAGCTTCAAATTGAGAAATCTCAGTTAGTAATTATTTGCGACAAGCCATGGAAAACAAAAAATAGAGCCAACTGACCTGTAGGGAAGAACACTTCAAAAACGATTCACGGAAGCAAGGCGTATGCCAAAGACTGCAATCAACGAACGCACAAAATTGAACCAAAGTATACGACAATCAAGAACAAGAAAACCAAAGAAAGAAGAAGAAGGAATTGAATTGAGAATATGAAACGTTGCACTATATAACCTGCAGAAAATTTCTCCATCAACCATGATTTTAAGAATAGAGAGAAGAATTAATTTATATAACCGTTGAATTTCTTGGGAAAGACTTAATTTTTTCATCAAAGCTAATTAAGAGTTGTAATTTGGAAATTGGGAATTAGGTTACGTACCTTTCCATGGTGACCCAAAATGTCCTTTTATATTTTTTAAACGTCCCCCAGTCTGATGTAAAGTGTGAATCAAACAGAGTTCTAGTTTGAATGGATCCTTATCTTGTTGATAGGATAAAGTTTATCTGAATTGAGAATTTCAGTTATGGAGGTCTCTTTGGAGACTCAGAGTTTTAATTAAACTCTTTGCTCCCGTGGCGTCGGGGTTGATCCAGGCGGACAAACCGACTTAGCTTGGTGGCCACCTGGACATTTCTCTGAAATAGGGAAAGACTCTGTCTCTTCCAATTTTGGGGCGAATTACTGAGGCTTTTACTTTCGGGGTTGATGAAATCTGCCTGGATCGGTAAGAATATTCCTAGCCTTATCATGATATATTTCCCTGTTCCAGGCGGTTGTGGTCCGCCTGGGGTTTTGCGTGGCGCGCGTCCGTTATTATTTGACCGTGTTAACAACATCTAAATTATCCATCCTTCTTTATCATTAAATTTCATTATACTTTATCCAATTCATGAAAATGATACGAAATCAATGCCTTATCCAACAAAATCACATAAATAACAATAAAAATGCCTCACATGCATTTCATTATTTATACATATGGTTGCAATCACCCTTGAACTCCCCAACTATATATTCTTAAATATCTCGGTTTATATGAATGGCACCCATAAAAAATAGACATGTAAATTTTACGGTCTAAGCGTCAAAGTCTCATTAATTAGTTTAGCCGATTTAAACTATTGTAGATCCTGTTTCATACAATCAATATTGAAACTTGAATTCAAGATCAGAACCGTCTAACTTTTCCTTGATAACTTTTCGACCATCGGAGGCGACAAATAATTCGCATAATCCCCAACTTCTCCCTTCCTGAACAAATGTTTATTCTCAAAATTCTTAATAGATTTCCCTAACTTATTTACCTCTATTTCCTTGAGATTTTCAAAGCTACAAAGCTTAGCAATTTCTTCAATCACACCATCATTCTCTTCTTCAATTGAAAAAGAGCAATGAAGAAAATCCCCAATTTTCTTCAAATAAAACACAGCATCCTCTTTCAGATCTTCATATTTCAAGAAAAGAACTTTACTCGGATTATCTTTGCTCTCATTCCAATATCCCAACATATGATCCCAAAATGGATCAAACCCAATTTTCCCATCACAATAATCATCAAAACAATCTTCTAATTTCAGTGGTGGAAGATTCTTTTCCCTTAAATTGCTACAAAAAATCCAAGGGGAAATGAGAGAGTCAAAAGGGTTTCTACAAATGTAAACAATTTTGCAACTTGAATTGTTCTTGATGGAATCTTGCAAGGTTGAAAATGGAACATAGGTAGCAAAGATTCTTGGTTCAGGGAATCTTGAGAGATCGGGAATCTTGTTGTCTAAATAAAGTTTATATTCCAAAAATGGAACATGATCATGAGGATTGGATAGAAACAAAGGATGGGTATTTGAATTTGAATTTGGTGGGTAATTTTTTCTGTTTAGGATTGTAAAGGTGAGAGCTTTAAGCCAAGTAGTGCCTGATTTTGGAACTGATGCCAAAAACACATCATTATTCTTTGCTAAGAAATGCTTTTGAAAAAATAAAATTGCTTGAATTTCATTGGATTGACTCCAAAAATTTTGGAATTTATAGATAAATGGAGTTCTCCAACCTTTCTCTCTAGGAAGAGAGAGAAGCAATTCTTTAAATTCTTGGCTTAATTTTTCTTCTTCTTCTTCTACATTTTGGGTAGCTCGTGAGATTTGCATATATGTGGGTTTTAAAGGGGAAAACCGAAGAAATGGTGAAGTTTTGTTTTGTTGTTGAAAATTTAGGTTAATGTATTCTTTATAAATAGATGGATAATAATATCACCTTTTTGTATAATTAATAAAATATGTGTGATTAACACAATGACATATAAAATTTTGCGTGAATGAAAGGATTTTTGTTTTTCAATTTATTTAGGTGTTTCTTATTTCACAAACATTAGTAATAGAAAAAAATTGATTTAAGAATCTCCATTTCCTATGCTAAGTTTATTCATTTTAGAGAGAAAATAGTTTAACAAATTTTTTTTCTCTCACACCCTATTTTGGTGTGTTTTGTGAGAATAATCTGCATCAAATATTATTATCATCCACTACATGATGGTGGGTTTCTTCAAACACATATTTGTTGTTACATAGCTCAATCTTAATAATTAATCAACTGAGTTGGACTCTATCTACTTTTAAACAAGATATTTGTTGATTTTTCACAGTAAATACCTAGATATATCTTCGTTCAGCGTGATTGTTTAAGATATGCAATATTGTTTGATGTTATGAAGTAACCAAGTATTCTTATGATTGTAGGTATTCGAAATCGTTAATTTGAAATTAAGATATATAACAGTTTATCCTTTGATAAATAAGTAGGGAGACTTGATTTCATGTTTTGTCCACCTTTAATTAAAATATTATTATATTTATTATGATATAATAGATTACATTCTTCAATTAAAAAAAAATTGTAAAAATTAGAAAAATGGTATCCCAGCAAAGTTGATCTCCAAGATAGCAGAAAAATAAAGAGGTTAAGTTGGGTTGTCGGTGTAACCTTTACAATGCAAGTAAAAGTTTAGTACAGAAAATTGCAATGTTTTAAAAGGAGCTAGGTGCTAGTCTGGAGACTAGAGTCTTCGGGGATCTAGTCGAGGATTAATCGAGGATTAATTGGGACTTAGACGAGGACTAGGTTAATTAGTATTTTAAAATATTTAATATTTATCAATGAATAAAAATAATAAATTTAACTAACATATAAATTTTTATATAATAAAATTAAAAATTCATGTAGTAACATTTTTCTAGACTTTGGTGACCCTTTTTTTAACTTTGACGACAATTTTCTAAACTTTGACAACACTTTCTAAGTCTTTGGCGACACTCTTTTGAGTTTTGACGACATTTTATGTCTTGACCGCCCGATTATATGAAATCGGGATGGTTTTTCGAAAAAAATACCAGCCTAGGCGGCCGCCTCGACTGCCTTGAGGAAAATTGACATGCAATTACGATGATGAAGGAAGGAATTAATAACCACATATTATTTGGCTGAAGGATTTACATACTAGAGAGGATGATGAAATGAATTAATGATTTATTGGCCGATGTCTAGCTCGGTCCATTAATGGATAACTCTCACCAAGTGGTCCTAATGCATTTTATGTCGTCAGCATATACGAATGCATGGTATGATAAAAACATTTTGTTTTAATTTTCAAAATTATACTATATTTCATTGAATGTTTTACTCAAGGTGGGTATTTTACTAAAAGTACCCCCACAGAATGCTCATAATTGAGGTGAATTTTTTATATATGCTCTCTATAACATTTTCTCTCCTTAAGTATTAACATAATCAATTAGTCTTTTCTATCTTATTTTGTTCTATCCTCTTCATTCACCAACTCAGTCCAGTCTCTGGATAAAACATCAAGAATACCTGGCAAAAATGTTGTGGTACGAAGTTATGAATCTCCTGTTGGAAATTAATGGTATATGTAAATGAAAATCGGAAATGACTCATAAATCCACCTTTTACAATTCTGGGTTGGATGTGTGTTTAACTCATGAAGTATATCATTCACTCGAACTTTTATTGTTTCCTCTAACCAAAGCTTTCCAGATCCTAAAAAGTAGTATCAGAGTCAATGATGTGGTTGGTTTAAACAATATAATGCTCTACAAAGAATACGGCTTTTAGCTCGGTCTATGTGGGGGTAACTTACATTTAAGGGAGAATATATAGGGACAAATGTGGAATTATGAATCTCGTACTGAAAAATAATAAATAAATTATTTCATGATGTAGACCCCACATTGATATATAACTGAAAAAAAAAACCATTGAACAAAAACATTAGGATTTTTGGTTGAATATCATGTCTATCGAATGTTCAATCCCAATTGTATCACATGTGGATTAATTATTTACCTGCACAAATTATATAATAAACTCCAAACATTAGTCTTTATTACAATTTACCTTTCATTAATATAAATATGAATCGAAATACTCACTCTTAACATTTTAAATAAAAAATTTGAATTAAATAAATCAATTATCACTAAATATTGTCAAACTTGGGAACTGGATATATAATTTAATAACCAAACAAAGCGGCTGAAACCTAGCAATAGTAAATTTATAATTAAAGAAACATATAGAATTGTGTGGGTTATAATCACTTTATTATTAATAAATTAAATATTATTTTATCTCTCGTAATAATTTAATCAATTATTACATCAATGATTCATATGAATAATTTATATCATCAATAAAAATAAAATAAAATAAGGAGACATGTAATCATTTTTTTATATATTTAAGATCAAATATTTACTATTTTGTGGCTGTTCAAGTGAAAAAAATTGTTATTAGTTTATGATAAAGAGACTTTTGGAGAAAAAATAAGTGTTTTAAAAAGTGCTAGGCGTTAATCGAACGGTTAGAGTTTTCGGAGATCTAGACGGGGTTCAATAGAGGATTAATCGCGGTTTAGGTAGGGGCTTGGCGGATTAGTATTTTAAAATATTTAATATTTATTAATAAATTAGAATGATAAATTTAACTAATACATAAATTTTTATATAATAAAATTAAAAATTTATGTAGTAACATTATTCTGGGCTTTGACAACACTTTTTTAGACTTTAATGACATTTTTCTAGGTTTTAACAACACTATTTTAGACTTTAATGACACTTTCCTAGTCTAAGGCAACACTTTTCTGATCTTTGACGATACTTTTCTAGGTTTTGGCGACACTTTCTGCATTGATCGCTCCCAAAAACCTCTGCCTAAGCACCGCTTAGGTTGCCGCCTTGACCGCCTTTTTCAACAGAGAAAGAAATGGCTTTAAGAGAAATAATATACGTGAACAAACTTATTGTTTCATGAATTGATTTATTTCAATTAAACAACTCTACTTATATAAGTTAAAAAAGTTAACAAAATACCAGAAATCATGGTTAAATCAAATATGCAATTATCTAAAATACTACTAATTCAAAATCTTTAATTATTTGCTAGTAGCAAATCTGATTTTATTCTTATTTTGAATCATTCAACCAACATTCCCTCTTGATTCAAAATCATCGATGATGTTCCATCCTTAAAACAGTTCTTCTTCCTCAACTACTTCTGTCAAATAGACATTTTCTTCAATCTTCACTTGACAATTTTTTTGGATGTGCCTGACTTCTTATACCTATAACATTGCATCTTTGGATCGTACCAATAATTTTCTTCATTACGGCTAAACTTATTACAAATGCCACACATTTGGATTAAACATTTCTTGAAGATGAGACTTTTGCTGCTAAACCCCCTTCATCCACTTGTTGTCCTTTCTCAACTTACGTCTTTGCTCAAGCGCATGAAAAGAATTGATCAATTCAGAGAATGAAATTTGAGTAGAATCTCTAGAATCTTCAAGAGATGAAATCTTTGACTCAAACCTTTCAAGCAAACACACAAGCACATTTTCTATGATCCTACTATCAAGTAGGTATTCTCCCATCAACCTGATTTTGTTAATCACTGACATTATCTTGTCTGAAAACTCTTACACAGTCTTCTTTTCTTCCATCCTTATCATATCAAAGTCCCTCTTCAAATTGAGTAATTGCATTCTTCTTATTCTTTTAATTCCATAATAGAGTTCTTTCATCGTATTCCAAACTTCTTTAGCAGTTTCACTACCCATAATTTTTTGGAAGATCAAATCAGTAACATCAGCATGAATTTGGGATAATGCTTTCGATGCCTTAGCCTGTTCATCTTCGTGAGCTCTAATTTGATTTAGTGTTGAGTTGTTACCAAGAAGTGGTATTCCTCTCTCAACTTCAACCATTGCCATAATCTCAACCCTCTCAAAGAAGTTTTCATCTTGGTACCCCAAACTTGATGATTCTCACCGTTAAAGATTGGAGGAGAAGAAAATGAATTACTAATTGACATTTTTATTTCCTCAACTCACTCACAGGTCCCTCAAGAAGAAATAGGTTCTGTTACAAATTGTTGGAATTTGAAAGCAATATTACTCAAAATAAAAAGAAGAGATGATGAATTCAAACTTGTTGATTCATGAGTTGATATTTATTTCAATTAAACAAACTTACTTATATAGACTAAAAAAGCTAACAAAATACCATAAATCATGGTTAAATTAAATATGCAATTCTAAAATAAAATTAATACAAAATCTCTAATTATTTACTAGCAACAAATCTGATTCGATTCTTATTTTAAATCATTCAACTATATAACACAAGAGAGTTAGTTTAATTCATTTAATGTACAAAATACATGATTTTTCGTTTTACCTTTGCTTTTCTTAAGTGTAACTATCATTTTGCATATTTATCACACCTTCGTGTAGTGAACTTAACAACATTTTAATACCGACGTAAATTCAGAAAATTGTTTAATAAAAAAAGTAAAGGTTTAACCACTTTTTAGATCATGCGTTATAGTGTGATTATCCTTTTAATTCCTTTACTATACACACTATCATCTTGATCCTCATGATATTAATTTTTTTTACTTAAGTAGTCATTTTATCAAGGGTAAACTTCAAAATATACATGTAATTTAGTTATTTTTCAAGAAGTTCTTTGTAGATTTTTTTTCAAAAGCTATTTTAAAATGTTAGAAAAATGTTTTTTCTCACACCAAATATGATGTGGTAGGGGTATTTTTGAAAAATTAAAAATTTTACCAGCCGAAAAAAATGGGCACATGTCCTTTGACAACTTTAACTCGCCCCACTTTTCCGTACCTTTCTCTCCCACTTGTCTCTTCACCTATATTTGCCATTTGAATCGTGAATCATGCCCATGAATCCTTGTTATTTTTTGAGTTCTCTTCTTCCCTTCTTAATTTTTTTAATTTTTAAAACTAATTTGTGATTTCACTACGAACTTTCATTTTTTTCATCTTTTATAAGCCAACGGTTCTCAGGTGATCTTTGTGAGACAACCTAAAAAAGTAAGAAAAGAGGATCAATAAAATCTTAAGAATTCAAGGTTACGTACATAGATCAATAAACCAGTGAGTTCACTTACTTGAAATTTAAGATCAGCTCTACTCTAAGGGAGCTGTATTTCTGCCTACTTATGTTGTTGATAAAATTATTTCAGGCATGTTTTGCACATGTATGCAAATGAGGATGTTTCATTGAGATCTTGGTTTATTGATCTTGATGTCGTGCATATTGATGATTGCAAACAATGTTGTGACTATCTTTTGAAAGAACCACCACCTGTAGACTTGAGCAGTTAAATGAGGTTTGAGACATTTTGCATTTATGATCCGTTTTCTTAATAAGTAAGTTTGACTTGTGAGTTTTGTATTGCACAATGTTGATGAGAATTACACGTGGAATATATATTATACTAGGTTTATTGTTTTTATCGAAGAATGATGTATGAAATTAATAATTTGCTTGTTATTGAAGATTGAAAGTTCGATTATATTGGATGTGTGCTTGTTTATGTTTTAAGAATGGTGATGTATAATGGAATACTACATGTGGTGAAAGTTTCGTGTAAAACAAAATCAAAAAAATATATAATCAATTGGATCTGTTACCAATCAAACCGATCCAAATAATGCCTTCTCCTACTTCCAACGTTATTCTGTTGGATCGGTTATCCTCAAAACCGATGCTTTTGATGTTTTGAAGTTCACTTTCATTGTTAATTTTACGATCGGTTATTTTCTCAAAATTGATCTATTTAGTTACTCAATTGGATCGGTTTACCGATCTAAATGACTTTAGTCTTTTGGATTGGCAGTTGCTGGATCGCTACATAACCAATCCAAATAAATGAATATAACCGATTCAAAGGATCATATTTTTTACTAGTGAGATTGAACAAATTTTCAATGAAATATAAGATTTTTAATAGCTTTCTACTATGTTTCCAATAAATCGGTAGCATATATTGAATAACTAAAAGAAATTTTAGTAATAATATATCATAATGGATGGTGTTTCAAAGATAAAAAGAGACCATCAAAACATTATAAAACATCAAGTAAAAAATGAACAGTTTGAAAGATAAATGTAAAATAAGAAAAATAAAAAACATATTTATCATGCGCACATGATAGAGGAAGCGGACGGAAGGTGTTAATGTGAATAAATTTATTAAAATGCATTGATGTACAATTGAGTAAATTTTGATACAAATTATTTTGGGATGACATGACATTTGCGTAACTAGCCCCTAAAAAATTCAAATCATTTTGCCTTTTGCTTTTGCATCAGCAATGCCCAAAGGCTTAATGGGAATCAATTTTAAGTTGTTTTGAAAGCTTTTCATGTGTTTCATAATATAAACATGGGGAGAATTTTATTGGAATTTATATATTGTTCCAAAACATAATACATAAATAATTTATTTTTCAGCTTTAATTTTATCTTTTTGTCGTTTTTTTTTATTATAAATAGCTTGAACGATATTGTTCGTTTTGGTGCCGTTTACGGTCAACCTCACGATTTTAAAACGTGTTATTTAAGTCAAAACCTTCAGGGCCCTGCTTATATACAAGCTCAGTGGATCCTTCGAAAGCGATGTGGGATATTTATTCCTAACACACCCTCTCATCACGATAGTGCTGATAACGCGTTATAAACAACTTGAACGATGTTGTCCGCTTTGATGCAGTTTACGATCAACCTTACGACTTTAAAACGCGTCATTCAAATTAAGGTTTTCAGGGTTCTGCTTATATACAAACTCAATGAATTCTCTGAGAACGATGTGAGATATGTAATTCTAACAAACTCTTGTAATTAATATCCTATTATAACTATTTTTTCTGTCTTTTTCGGCTTGATTGCATGCATAGCGCATTTGATTTTTCTTCTAAAGAAGCAATACAAAATGGTTAGAGAATTTAAATATTTTCATAAATTTCTAAATTATATATCCTCTTTAATCATTAAATTTTATTAAACGGGATCCAAAATGAAAATGATATGAAATCAATGTCTTATGCAACAAAATCACATAACTAGCATTAAAAATGCCTCACATACATTTTATCATTTATATATATGCTTGCAAGCAAACGACTTAACTTCCTAAAAAATAAGGGAAATACATTCTAGAATAACCTGGTTTATATGAATGTAACTGATAAAAAATTTAGGTCTATGTGCCAAATTCTCATTATTTAGTTTAATCAATCAGAACTAACGTAGACTCTCTCTTACTATCAACAACGAAACTTGAATTCAAGACCAGAACCATCTAACTTTTCCTCAATAACCTTGGATAATTTTTCGACCATGGGAGGCGACAAATAATTCTCATAATCCCCAACTTTACCCTTCCTAAACAAATGTTTATTCTCAAAATACTTAATGGAATTACCTGATTTATTCACCTCTAGATCCTTGAGATTTTCAAAGCTACAAAGCTTAGCAATTTCATCAATCACACCATCCTTTTCTTCTTCAATTGAAAAAGAATAACCAAGAAAATCCCCAATTTTCTTCAAACAAAACACAACATGTTCTTTCAAATCTTCATATTTCAAGAAAAGAACTTTACTTGGATTCTCTCTACTCTCATTCCAATAACCCAACATATGATCCCAAAATGGACCAAAACCAATTTTCCCATCACAATAATCATCGAAACAATCCTCTAATCTCAATGGTGGAAGATTCTTTTCCCTTACATTGCTCGTAAAAATCCACGAGGAAACAAAAGTGTCAAAAGGGTTTCTGCAAATGTAAACAATTTTGCAACTTGAATTGTTCTTGATGGAATCTTGTAAGGATGAAAATGGAACATGGGTAGCAAAGATTCTTGGTTCTGGGAATCTTGAAAGATCCGGAATCTTATTGTCTGAATAGAGTTTATATTCCAAAAATGGAACAAGATCATGAGGGTTGGATAAAAACAATGGATGGGTATTTGAATTTGGTGGGTGAATTTTTCTGTTTAAGATTGTAAAGGTAAGAGCTTTAAGCCAAGTTGTGCCTGATTTTGGAACCGTGGCTAACAAAACATCATTATTTTTGGCTATAAAATGTTTTTGAAAAGATAAAATTGCTTGAATTTCATTGGGCTGGCACCAGAAATCTTGGAATTTATAGATAAATGGAGTTCTCCACCCTCTTTCTCTAGGAAGAGAGAGAATAAACTCTTTGAATTCTTGGCTTGATTTTTCTTCTTCTTGAACATTTTGGGTAGATTGTGTGATTGGCATAATTGAAGGTTATTAGGGGAAAAACAAAAGAAATGATGTAGTTGTTTTTTTTTGAAAACTTAAGTCAATGCATTCTTTATATATAGATTTTAATATCAACTTTTTATATTAATAAAATATGTGTTATTATCACAATGACATTTTGCGTGAGGATTGGCATTTGTTTTTTAATGATTAGTTCTTTTAAATTCAGAAATATTAGTTAATAATATCATGACATCCAAGCAAAGTTGATATCAAAGATTGGTGCTTTAAACTCGGAGAATTATGCTCTATCTTGTATTTATTTTACTTGGTTTATTTTTAAATGTAATAATTTTAGTCTTCTGGATTTCGAGGTTTCGGATATTTTTATTAATCCGAACATGCTTATCAATTGTACTTAACTAGTTTGTTTATCTTTTCTCAAAATTTTCGATCTAGTCTTATTTTTATTAATGCATTTTTGGATCGTGTTATTTCTCTTATCTTTTAGGATGCCAACCTAGTTGGGATGCCTAGAACTTGAATTACGGTATTGATCTTTTTTTCTTAAGAAAAAAATGATATGAAAGATTATAAAAGGCTCGAAGGGTTAGACTGGGTTGCCAGCATATAGCTTCTTTACACTGTTTGGTCAAAGGTATGCATGGTGAAGAAAATGATGAGATGACATAATTGTTCATGCGAGATGTTTACTTAGTATTGGGCTAAGGTCGGACTCCGCCAGTAATGAATCACTGCTACTAGCTTAATTGCATGTAGGTTAAAAGTAACAGAAGATTCATGTTTGTACATATTTTTCTAAGAGATATTACCTTCGAATTTGCATTGATATGCCACACATATGCACCTAACGTCGATAAAATATTCATTTAGCAAAATGTCTTACCATATTATATATATTTAGCATATAATATGTATTTTTAAAATCTACAACAAAATTTCAAATCACATTATATATAATATGTATTTTTGAAAATCTCAACAAATCTATACATTGGCAAAATATGCACAAACGTGAACCATATGTTACTTTTAAATTCTGTTAGAGAATCACAAAAATTAGGTTTCGTTTAGAATTAATGAATTACATAAATATTTATTAAATCCATTTTTAAGTTTCAATTTGTATGGGTCTTCAAAAAAAAGTATCAATTATTATGCTTCAAATAAAGAAAATAAAAATAGTAGAATGTAATTAGTGTTTTCACTAAATTTTGACAAAAAAATATGTGAAATCACACAATAGTATTCGCTCAATCCGTGTTTTGATCTGGAGTCTTATGATTTTTTTTTCATGTTTTGTGGCACGTGTTGACCTCGCTTGCACTTTTTTAACATTCATGTGAGATTTGAGATTCGAAACTGAGACTTCTCTAATACAAATATCTTGGATATACAGTTTAAAAAAGCTAATAAGTATGCAAATCCACGTGTTTAATATTTATAAAACGTAATACCTGCTTTTTCACTTCTTTCTGTAAAATTAGATTTTGCTCGGAGGAAGAAGAAACTCTTTTTAATATTTTCTTCCTCCTCCTTAGACCCTCACCGAATTTTCATATATTGATATATCTTGATTTCTTGGTTTTGAGTCTATATATAGCGCATAACCAGCATCCAATATTATATTGATATTCTACTGCGCGATCGTCGTCTTCAATAGTAGATCGGTTGTTACGCAACACGTTTTTTATAATTTTATTGTTGGGTTGAACGTCATCCGTCTTAAGTCAAAGATATATATTGATTTTTCATCTCAAATTTTCTCTTTTAAACAACTTCGTTCAGATATGCAAAATTGCTTGTGTTATGGAGTAAGCCGGTGTTCTCATGTTTGATCTCAAACGAACGAAACAAAAACAGAAAATGATCGAAAACTTTGCTAGCTATAAATATATATACACAGTTTTGAACTATAGAGTTCCAGTGTGAGTATAAAGAGTGAAGAAACAAACCAAAATGGCCAATTTTCTCTCGGAGGCACACAGTACTATTGATTTTTCTGGAGTAATAATTTAATGCCTATCATCTACTATATATTGTTCGTGATATGCTATTTGTGCTGTGGAGTTCTGAATACTCAGCTTGAGAACAACTCTAAATGAGTAAAATAAGAAGAAATTCGTTGGAAGACAAACGATCATTTACATTAAATAAGTAAATGCTTGTAATATCAAGAAGGAAATTCCTTGCAAGTAGTTATAACGTGTTAAAGTTGTGAGATGGCCTACATAAGAAATAGCAAACAGCAAAAATTTAAACCCCTTCACCCTTAAAAATTCTTCCAATAACCAAGTTATTATGTGGCTGAGAAAGTACTTGAATAGCAGAAACTATAAGCTTAGAGTTATAGTTAAATTCACAAGATGTGATCACCATAAATTAGTTCAATCCCTCCAATAATAATCCAGGACTATATGCAATGAAGCATAATGGCAATTCCATGGCTTTAAAGGCATCAATACTTTTGTTGTGGCTATAGTGGAATACCACTAAACAATTTTAACTAGATAACAAATTTTATTTACGAGCTAATGCAACAAGTTAAAGATCTAATGTTAAAATTACAAGTCCGCAAAAGGCATTGATGTATCACAAAATCAAAAACTTTAAAATGAATTGAAATAAGATTAGCGGAGCGAAATTAACCACAATCACAATACACAGAAACTTACATTCTAGGCGATGGATGTACGGTAATGACCTTTTGTTTTATTTTGGAAAAGTTAAGAAAACTTGTATGTTTATTTTCGGTTGATTATGTTCGGAGCTCCTTAAATTTGTCCGTATACTTCATTTTTTTCCTTAACTTTTCAAAAATTTCAAATATTTCTTTGAATTTGCAAAAAGTTGATCAATTTGTCACATGTGTAGAATCTACCCCATATTATTATTAAAAGTTGGCATAATTAGCTCGGAGAATTGAGTAGTACGAATCCCGAGCTGAACATGAAGGGAAATTATAAACAAGCACGAAAAACTGGAGACAAGCCAACTGACATAACAACTGAGATTAAATTATTTCTGCATTTCGCGCCATATATACGCCTACTCTTCTTTATAGTGTTTACGATAATAGCCATTTGTTTTATTTTGGAAAAGTTAAGAAAACTTATTTATTTGTTTTAGGTTGATCATGTCCGGAGCATCTTGATCTTGTTCTTAAATTTCATCTTTTAAAAGAAAATTTAAAAAATTTTAAATAATCCGTTTAACTTATAAAAAGTGCATCAATTTATCATATGTTGAAGAGAGAATAATCAGAAAAATGATACTTTTTAGTAGTTAAAATCAATCGCAAACTGATACGTAGCATTGAGGGGAAAACTAATGCACTCTTAACAAGATCAGAAAGTTATTTATAATTTTTGAAATTTTAGAGAAAAATAGAATGTATAGACAAGTTCGTGGATTCCAGATTTGTTGAACCCTTATTTTATAAAAATAAAATTTAACAATGTTAATGTAAAAAGAAAATCATTCTTTATTTTCACCTACATCATAGGCTTAGATTATATATCTTACCTTCTGGCCTATCTTTAGGGTCGGTCTCTCTTCTTTCGCCAACTTAATTCAGTCTCGAACATCATTACACGTCAAATAATGTTGTCTTAGACACGAGTCTATTCCTTATTTACAAGAAATAAACAAGTAGTACATAAATGAAAACTTTTTAGCTAGAATTTCATCTTTTTGAGCTATTTATCCAACTTGGCATAAATAATAATTCATATTTTTAACTTTGAATTACTATAAATTTTTTTGGCAAATTTCGTCTTTGTTCATTTTGCATTTTTTAGTAGACTACTAATTTATGAGCCCATCATTTCCGTCCTAATCTATTAAATTTTAACAACAAATTAACTATGCAATTGCGCTTACATTATGAAATAGAAAAAAATCATATCCTGTTTCGAATATGACTCGAACCTGAGATCTATGTCACATTTTCAATATTAATCACTAAAACAATACATAACTCACACTAAACAATGGTTAAGCTTGCAGCAAATTCACTTTATCACAAACTTAACGTAGAAATTAACATAAATTTGTCATTTATGAGCAACTTTACTTGAAAAACTTATTAGTAAGATAAAGTTACAAATGAAGTTTAAAAGATAAACTGGATCCTCTTAATTTTTCGTCCATCACGTTTTCGAGTTTTTGCTTCATGGAAGGACTCAGAAGAGTAACTCCATCACCAACCTCCCCTTTTCTGAAAAAAGCTTTGTTTGGGACTATTGACAAATACATGTCACTCTTATTCACTTCTAGGTCTTTCAAAGTGTTGAAACTGCATAGTTTTGCGAGTTTTTCAATAACATTGTTATTCTCTTCGTCTTCAGAAAAAGGATAACCTATGAACGTAGCTATTTTCTTCATACATGGAACTATGTCTTCTTTCAAATCTTCATACTTGAGAAACAACACCTTGTCAGGCCTCTCCAAACTTGCCTTCCAGTACCCTAAAACATGATCCCAATAGGGTCCGAAAGGACCTATTCCATCAAAGAATGTGTCGAAAGAATACTCTAAAGTAAATTTAGCGTCAAATGCATTGCTAAAATGAGAAAGAGAGACGGCAACATCGAACGGGTTACGATAAATGTAAATAATAGGGCAATCAATCTCTTTAACGGACTCTGGTAATGCTGAATAAGGGGTGTGTAAAGCAAAAAGCCGAGGAGATGGGATGACGGAAAGATCGGGAAGTTGGTTCCGGGAAAAGAGATGCAAGTCTAGATATGGAACAAGATAGTGAGGGTTTGAAGTTAGCAAAGGGGAGTCGAAAGTCGTGTAGCGGAAGCGATTAACAATAGAAAAGGTCAAGGCTTTGAGCCAAGTAGTGCCGGATTTCGGAATCGAGGCAATAAAGATATCGGTATCTTGAGCTTGAAAGTACTTTTGTAAGGAAATAATACCGCGAAGGGGACAAATTCCTGTTGGGAACCAACAACCTCGATACAGAGACAACTCTAGCGTTGTCCCTTCATTTACTTTTCGAAGGGAAGGAACATCGAGCTCTTGAAACTGTTGCTCCACATCTTCAGCCATTGAGTTAGCAGTTTTAATTGAGGATTTAGAAGCCATTATTTTGAACAATCAATAAATAGAATTATGATGATAAACAAATTATTGCAGAGTTGTGTATATATATATATATATGGAATTACAACAATTAATTAAAAGTTCAGAATTTAAAATTCACATGTTTTAGTTAAATAAATAAAAGTTCACTTGCAACGTAAAGTCAAAAGTCATCTCTCTAAGATACATTTCACAACACTAAAATAAGAAAGAAAGAAAGAAAAATTTGCTTCTGGTCGTAACGATTACGGGTGAGAAACTTAAAAATTTTAAAACCGCGTGTATGAATAATAACTGATTTTCATGAACTTTGAATTCGTAAGGATGTGCACAAGGCAACTTATCCGCAATCAATCCAAATTATGTCACTCGAAAATTTTTGTATAGTTCCTAACCTTTATCAAATGGGGTATGTGGAGACTCTTCTCTGAGTCGTTAATTAGAGAGAAAGTAGAGTAAACTCAAACTTGGAATAAAAATTTATGACTTTTTTTATAAATTCTGACAACATATAGTTATTTATTGTAAATGAATTTGACTTATTTTGCAAGTTACTATTTATCTATTTGAAA